>WNNJ02002334.1:0-16487 GCA_012934845.2 Pomphorhynchus laevis
TTGGTGAGCTGCATCAGAGTTCAATGCATCCCTTAGCTAGTAATGATATGCAAATAAATAATAATCAAATGAACGAATACAATAATCTAATTTGTTGTCCAATCAAGGATAATGATAACTTGACGATAAAATAAAAATGATCATCTCAACAGGGATTGGAGTTTGAATCGTCATCATTTATACTTAACAGCAATTCAACAATACCAATGATGTCATTTACATCATATGATCCTAAATATGGGCTTGATTGCAATCCATCGAATGAATTTGCAAAATTTGCTTCTGGTTCTATCAACAAACCCGGTGCCGACGAATCTGCTGCGTCTTTCTTTGTATCATCGAGTAGTAACCAAGAAGAAACTATGATTGACAATGGTAAAACCGGAATTTCCACGATGAATTGCAGCCAATCTAGTGTTGCCGATCATACACCCGACAATTGTAATGATCATCTCAACCAGATCATTCATCAGTTACTCAACATGTGTGATGATCTTATACTACCCGACAATGTTGTTGATGTTCAAGGTGTTGAGCATGATCAACATGACGACGCACCAGCGGCAGTACAAATGATAGTGACAACAAATACCACCAATCACTTAATTACGAATAAAAGTAGTAATATCGCATCAATTTTGAAGAGTTGCTCAAACATGGTTCGAAGAAATAACGAATTCATTACAACCGCCACCACCGCGGCCGCGAATACATCAACCGAATCGGAAGATAATCGTCACAGCAACGCTCATGGATCGCATGAACATGATAGCGAAGAATATCAGCGATCACAAAGAAATAACTCTAAAAAGTACAGTAATAAGCCGGAGCTTACAAAATCCTTGCCGATCGGTGAGAATTTAGAATCTGATCATTCATTATACTTACTCTAATTTGTAATAATTTTTTTGGTTAAAAAAAAGACAGTTTGTTTATCAAAGAGACAACGTTTAAGAATAAGCTTTGTTTACCAAAATACACCAAGTTTTAAGCAAAGCGTTGCTTATTAAACGCAAGCGAAGCTTTGATCAACACAATAATTATGTACTGCCATATATACTTATATTGCAAGTAACTTGCTATTCTTTAATTCAATTAAATATTCGAATGAATATTTGCATGAATTTGAATATTTTAAAATCATACAAATGAATAAACAAAACTAACTGTTAACAAAAATTGTTTAATTCATTAATTGAAATTCACCCGGAAACGGAAACTGCAAATCAAAATGTTTACTTAAAAATATTGGAATGGCGTATTCCAATGCGATAACTAGATTGATATGACCTAGACCGATTGATAAAAATTTTAACCTAAATTTCAAAAACCTTAACTACCCAAAGACACTTCGAATCGAAAAACATATAAAATAAATAATATATAAAAAAGAGCTGGACAATCAACATTCTATTTTGGCAAAATCAAAAAAGTTTATTCAAATTTTCAAACACAACTGCTTGAAAAATGAATACAGTTGAGTAAATACAGATGTGTTTTAAAATTCGAATACACCTTTTCTGATTTTGATAAAATAGAATTTTGATTGCCTAGCTGTTTTATATACAATTTTTGCGACAATGAGCATCTTTGATAAAATAAATAATGTTGTTTATAATATATGAATAAACAATAAATGTTTATCCATTGTGTTAACTTAAAATTTAATGTGCTTATTTTCAAGTAGTATGACCTCGAACATTATATATTTTAAAGAAATGTCCTCTCTCCTTAAATAAGTAACGACTAATAATGAAATCGTAATTCTTTGCACATTAACTAATTAATTAGTGACGCTACAGCAGCATGCAAAATATAAGAATTTGTCGCATTTATAAGGAAGCAAAATTGTCATAATTTATGTTTGTTTGTTTAATTAATTATCGTAACTTCATCACAACAAGCAATGAGCTTTCTTTGCTAAGCGCACAACAGGTAATATTTTCGCTTTCAACTTCCTTGCTGCATATCTAAATAACACATTTTGTCATTACAGTTAAGGTTTGTTAAGCATATCACATCGTATAATTTATACATAAAATTGATTTTAAGTTATTGTAAAATTGATTTATATCCTAGTGTTCCGTAGTATTTGTTATGTGCTATGGCTATGATTCGCTATACTATTGTCAGCCATCGTCGCAGCAACTTGGCCTTATTAACGCCTATATGCAAGAAGATACACTAATGCTATAAATTGATTATAATATAAGTACAAATAGGCGAGCCGTCGCCTATGGTAGCAGAAAAGACCGAAGCGACAACGTTTCCAATTAAATTTAACACAGAGGAAATAGTTAGCATTCTGTGAAGGTGCATTCATATCAAGCAAATTATTTGATGACCATTCAAAATATTGTAATTGCTATGAGAGAACACGCAAATGGTTCACGGTACAACAGCACACATATATATTATAACAGATGTTACTGCTGTAGTGCAAAAACAACGTATGCGGTGCAAATGTGCTCTGCTGTACCTTTTCTTTAATATTATATATTTCGCTGATCCTGTCCTTGCCTATTACTGTGCGATTTTAAAGAATGGATGCTCACTGATTAATTGATCAACAAATCATTTTACATGCTCAATGTAAATTTTGTTTCAAACAGATTTGGAGGAGATTTTGCTTAGCGCAAAACTCAGCAGATAAGTTTTTGTCTACAAATTACCGGATTTTTAAATAACTTAAAGAAACAGCTTACCTTTAGATCGTGCTTATCACAAACGGATACAACAAATGATTGTGCAGCAATGATATTCGTGAATTGATTGCTCGATTATATGTAAGGGATTTATAATCACTAACGGATTGCTTATTAAATAATCGTTATATTGCAATAAAGTTGATATAGCTATTATTTCTGGATTAATTCCGAAGACTGCTTGTATATAAGTGTATTTGTAGATTGTCAATACTATCAAATTTATCTAAAATTGACAAAATTTAATATTACTTATGTATAAATACGTCTTTGAATAGCAATCACAATAAACTGGTCAGGATACAGTTTATCTAAATTCTATCTACGGTAAGTTCTGCGTTCATAATTTATTTCTAATTGATCATAACTACTTAAACGAATCTAGATTTATACTCTCTAAGGCGAACGTAAAGTTTATACAAAATGATAGTTAAATAAAAACTTCCTGTAACATCGATACTTTAATTCAGCTTCATAAAAACAAATGTCTTCAGAAATTTTATTTAGCTTAAGGCAACATTCATCACTCGTAATAACCAGTGCTTATTCGATCATCTGGCTATCATTCAGTTAATCAAGCTGATTGTAGAATGTTTTTTCTAGCACAAATGCTTTTATTTGTCGCAAATCCTTCGTTTTGATTGGCTTAATCTGTGCAGGGAAAAGTTCACATTTTTTGGTACTTTTCAATTTCAGTAGTTATCCATGTTGCATTGTCGTAAATAATTAGGTTACATTCTGTCTTTGAATTTAAGTGACCTTAATACATTCTCATGTATATTTTTATCAATGCATCGAACTTTAAGAATTAGTATACATAACCAGACTATACTGTCTACTGTATTCTTGTTAAGGCAATACATAGCAAGCATGACTGTTCGAATTGAACATATTTTAAAGTACTCATGCACATCAGCGGCTCGTTCATGCATTGTAAATAAAACTGTGTGTTAAATTTGATATAATAATTAATTAAATTAATTATTAATTATAATTGTCTGAATATTAATAAAATACATGCTTATAATAGTAATTTAAACTTTTTTATTCATGCATTAAATCGATGGTAGTCAGCAAGGGTGATGAACGATAAATAAGGCGATAAATTGCATTTTTACCAAATCCAATTTTTGAATTTCAGTTTATATTTATTCTAACTTGCGAATAATTTTATATTTCGTATTTTGAAAATGGCAACTATCAGCTGTAATATAAAGTAATTGAGAATTTTTTGAAAAATATAATATTTTTACAATAAAAATAACAAAATTAAAATTTATACATTTTTTGCAATTTATTTCATAAGATGGACAATGCCATGTTTTCGGAGGTCTTCAAAAACATGCAGTGTTGCCCTCACGCAATCGCCCTACTGATTCGCTGTATGAGCCAGGACGATGCCTCCTTGTCGCCAGTCTTCCGAACCAGCCTATTTCCCAGCGCCCCGAGGAATGACGCTGCAACACCAAGCTTCTAGATAGTCACTGGTACGAACTAGTAATTGCGGGTATCGATAATTCTGAATTTTGATATTTTCTTTGCTCTGCGTCACTGGCAATAGCAATGCCTTCTGTCACGGCTTGAGATTTGTAAGTGATTTTTTACATTTTTTAAATATAAAATCAGAACAGCAGTGATCTTAATTCTTTAGATTTTGGGTGTTTGGTTGTCATAAATCAGGTTCTTTATAAATCATGAAGTATAATTGAAATTCGTGTTTAAATGGCATTAATCAACAAATAATTGAGTTGTCAATACTGTGCATTAAACGGATAAGCAGATTGAAAAATGGGAAGAAAAACTGAAATTAAAAATTAAACAATTAACATGGTATTTGATTATTCAAATTACAACACAACCTCTTAGCTGTATCATACTGATTTTAAACAGAAACATCAAATATCGTTAAAATTGATGGGGATCAGCAAATAATTTTGGGTTTGAATAATGTTTATGATTAAATTGTGGCAGTAAATAAATCTGTTATCGTTAAAGATGAGAAAGAGGAAGTTTCAGATGCTAGAGGAACTCCACAAAACATTTATATATAACCAATCGTTGTATTTTTTAATTTCATAATTAAAAAGTTGTAATAAATGTATATATGTTTTTTATTAGTGCATTCAGTAAATGTTACTGAAATTCGTGGATACATTTCGAGACTGATGATTTTTAGTGACAAATCTAATATCGGCAATCATTTTATGAGGATTTAATAAAAATCTTTGTCGTTTGATTATAATATTGTATTAATATAATTTAATACAATTTTAATATTATAATATTATTAATTAAAATCCTAATACTTTTAATGTTTTTTAAATTTCGTGCAGCACAATAGTATAAAAGCGTATAACGTCTGTGTAATGCTTTGAAAAATATTAACAAAAATAT
The DNA here is from genome assembly GCA_012934845.2 of Pomphorhynchus laevis. Taxonomy (NCBI): domain Eukaryota; kingdom Metazoa; phylum Acanthocephala; class Palaeacanthocephala; order Echinorhynchida; family Pomphorhynchidae; genus Pomphorhynchus; species Pomphorhynchus laevis. The sequence continues at coordinate 5,100 of WNNJ02002334.1, forward strand.
CGCTGGTAATTTAATAATTAGCAAATTTAATCTGAATTTTTAATTTATTTTGTTAACTAGTAATCAATTCAATATGTATCAGATGTGCATTTTCAGATAGTCATATTTGATGTATATGCAATCTGATTGTAATATAATGAATACCAATTTATCAGATCAATAGATGCTATTACTTTTCAACATTGTTTTAAGATTGCAAGGGCACCTTACAATGTCAGTAAAAATGTGCAATTTCAGTTAAAGTTTGTACTTTTGAAAATTAAAGTTGTAACAAAAAGAAAAATTTACAAGTTTGTTAATTTTATTATTTAATTAATATTCATGGTGTTAAAAACTGAACGTTAACTTGGTAAAGCTTTTAATATTAAGTTAAAATTCAAAACGGCTATCAAACTTTAAATAACTTTGATATGTTGCCTACACTATAAAATTTTTGTATTTTTAAAAAATATATTGTATTTTACTTATTTTACTTCTACAGGGCTTCGTTATTTTTGCATTTAAACCGCAAACGACTGAATGAGTAATAACTATTACAAATATATAACAATAGTTAAAATTATTTCAATTTAGTTTTCGAATAAACAATGAGATATACAAAACAATGAGTTTCGCTGACAACAAAAATAAAATAAGTCAACTTTCTACAAACAAAACAACATGCAATATAATGATTTTTATACAATAAATTCGCACTCGTAAACGTTTTGAAGGTATATAAATGATTTAAGTGTAGCTTAAACGCATAATAAGCAAATATTTTAATAATTACGAATATTATGGGATCGACGAATTGTATAATTAAAAATATATTTGATATTGGTACCTTATTAAAGCTAAATATCAACAACTAGTCGTTTTAATTTGTTATATTTATAACCATTTTATAAAAGTAATTCTTTAAATTTTAATATATTTAACAACTTTGTCAATATCCTCTTTCATATTAACGAAATGAGTATAGATATTTCGTTTACAATCCACTTATTGGTAAAATATAAGTAGAAAATGATTATATAGTTTCTATATTTGACAATTTTAATGATATCGCTTTGAAATTGTATCAACAAAAGTCTTCTAATCCTTGATAATTTTATAATTTTAACAAGCAAAATTATTAATGTTCTTCCAATATTTACCTGGATTACTAGATTCTAACTTTCTTATTGTAATTTGCTTCGTATTTTAGTTAACTTGGCTACACCAGATATGTTATGTATCAGATTGTAATATCGCTTGTGAGTATTCGGCAAATAGTAGATTATCATCACGTTGTCATTTAACGCGAGTATAGATTTAGTTATATATATGGAATGCTATTAGGCTTCAAATTCACTAATGACGTCACATGACAACTTAAGTTTTATTGTACTCGAGTATACGAAATTAGCGCTTCTTCGAGATTAAATTTATAATACCTCGCAAATAGTTGTTAATTTCATTTCAAGGTATTATTAAAATTGCTGTCAAAATTTTAACAACTGAGAATATTAAATAATATATCAAAATATTAATGCGTTAATCAAAATATTAATGTTCTTTGATTAACAGAATATTAATCAATAGATTTTACGTGCTTGTTATCAGATTTCGGAATAGCGTCCGAAACCTGATAACATATCAGTTCCTCTTGATGTTCTCAAATCCTTATTCTGATAATTGGTGTTATTTATAAGCCAATTTATAAAGATTTACTTTTATTTTAAATTAATATTTAAATTTTAACTTTGTGTAAATTATATAAAATCTTATAGCAATTATTAATTCTTAATAATTTAATTATTTAAATTTGATTTATCATAATTTTTAATTTATAAATAATACAAAAAACGTAGACTCACTTAGCTGATCTTATTTGTTGAAATTTTATTTCTTAAGTTCGTAGTTGTATGGTTAATTTGAGTCTTATTGATACAGTTCGTTATTTAGCTTTGATATTGATTATTTGATAAATTACCGCATACTAGAGCATAATGAGATAACTTAATATTAGAACGATTCGCTTGGTACATCTTACTAACAATTTTAGTTAAACTTATGCTGATAATTTTAAGATCATCAAAATCAAGAGAAAGCCATATTTGCTAAAATTATACATTTAGAATAAAAGCGTACGTAATTGCCTGTTAAAATCAATTTTGTTTTAATTCCATTATGACAAATTTCTGTCCAATTAGAATTTGTTATTAGAATATTGTTTTGGTAAATCAGACTGCAACGATGACTCAGGTAGTGTGTGATAATGCTTGAATAAACTGATAACTCGGAAAATTATATACAAGATATTATATGGATAATATTAAATAAAAATTGAATTATTATTACTATGCAATAATACTGTTGTATAAAACGTTACCTTCTAAAACACCGCAAATGTTTTCTTCTCTAGTCACAATCTAATACAAATGTATAAATTGGTTTCATGCATATATTGTATTTTAATTTCCGTGTTACACAGGCTTCTCTGAAAAGCCTGTGTAAACTTGATGATGTGGTGTGTCTGTGCGTTTGTTCTATATCGATATGCATATTAAACAAATGAAAATGCACAAAATTTATATTTTCCACATATATAAAACAAGATCTACTTATCGTCGTATTGCCAAGCATATCCAAAGCTGTTATATTCTGCGGCTGTTATAGAAAAGTGCGGGCATACATCACCTATTTAATTTTACTGAGAGTGAAAACGAAGAACAATTTTCAAATAGCGTAAAATCAATCGAAATCGTCGGGCTACTAAATTTACTAAGTTTCCTTCATTTTGTGAGAACAGCTTGTCTCGATATTTCTCAAAATATGTCAAACTTGCTCCTTCGTATTATGATGATACTCACATGTTACAAAAACATCATTGTATGAAAAATCAAGTCGATCATCATTTGGAAAAATAGAATGCGTAAAATCAAAAAAATAAGTCGTCCTAAACTGTGAAAACATCCAATTATAATGCGAGAAGTTCAAAAATGAAAATGTATTTTTAAATTAATAGCTATTAAGTATCGTAAACTTAAAAATATCCAGCGAAATAATTTTACTTGTTACATAAGTGTCGGTATCTAATCATATATAATAGTTAACGACAAAAATGTTAATTAATAATAATTTTAAATAACCTAATAAAATAAATTATATATATTTATGTTATCTTGCGCTTATAGTATACTACTGTATAAGATTGCATAAAAATGCCGACTTCAAATAGGTTATATATTGCTACAATTTATAAAAATGCTCTGTGGAATTTATAAATAAAAATTATTTTGGAAATTATAAGTAAACTAATTAGCATTTGCGTGATGAAATTAATTGAATTCAATTACCATTTTCATCTATAATAAAATTTACAAAGCAAATTTTTGCGTATCTCAACATTATGTTGATTTAGAAAAATACTAAAACTTACTCGGTAGCTAGTATATAAAAATAACAGTGGTAAATTATTATGAGGATATATAAGTTGAAAAGCAGTTAAAAAGTTTAAGATTGAAACTGGAAACGAATTACATCCACTTGCTTTTTATCCGTGATCCCAGTCATTATATGAATTTGAACCATACCTAATCAAATGCAAAGTCAACTCTAGACATATTTTCTGTACGAATGGGCTCATCAATCGCATGAGTACGACCCACATTAAAGGCATGTCAAAACGCACTGCCATTGGGTAAACATTTCTAAACGTATAATTTTTTGATGTACATATATTTTAGTTGAAAATCGGTAAATAAGTTAAATATTAAAACTGGAAACGAATTACATCTACTTTCTTTTTATTGGTGCTCTCAGTCATTCTATGAATCTGAACCATCATACTTAATCAGACGCAAACCCAACTTTAGGCATGTGTTCCGTACTAATTAACTTGTCAATAGCATGAGTAGGACATCATTCAATAGCATGTTAACACGCATGGCAATAGGTATATTGATGTAGTATATACTGTTTCTTTTAGTGCATTTTGTATATTTTGATTGGATAACTTGTTTGTCTTAAGAATCAATAATTGCAAAAAAAAATAATTTTTAGAGACAAAAATCCATTTATGATAAATCAAATAAACTGTTGCGTAAGTCTAGATGGCAAGATGGCGTACAACTTGACGAATGTGCCGTACTGGCATTCACTATTCAATTCTTGTTAGTTAAAATAAAGTTTTTTATGTAATTATATCAACTCTAATTTACGATAATTGATGTCAACGTAAACTTAATAATATTGCTAAAATTAACTTAAAAGTTATTTTTTTTGTGTCTACTTTTTGCTGATGAAAAAATCAGTTTATATAATCCATTAGTATTATTATTCGGTTGTTTAATTACATTAATATCTTATCCAATTATACGTTTAATGTGCTATTCAATTGTTTAGGGCGTTTAAACATCGAGAGAATAATAAAATAAGAAATTATTGTTCACAAATTTTCGACTATTGCAACAGTTGTTTCCAAGCCTTATGTTTTGACATGAAAAAATGATGTATTTATACAATAAACACGGAAGAAACCAACGATGAAAATTCTACCTATTTTGTAGTGTACTAGTAGGGAAAACTAACTTTCAATTGTCCTTATTACCATCCATCGTGTTAAAAACTATATGTATACTTTCTCTTATCAGGCGTCTGAATAGGCTGTCTTTATTTTCCAAGTCCTTAGAACTGGAAAAATCAGGTTCGTGGTTATGATTCAGCCAGTGATTTACTAATGCTGATTAAGTATCACACTCTTTTAAAGTTATATTTATGTTGCTTAATTCTCGTTGTCAAGCCTTGTTTTGTTTGCCCGAAATATTTGGCTGGACAATTCAGACATGGGATTTTAAAAGTGACATTAGTCGACTTATATTTAGCTTTGTTCTTAAATTGTCCGGCTAAAGTAGCATTCTTAGAATGGTATAAGGATATTTATATCTTAGAATGTTCTATCGTTTGTTAACTTTATACTTGTTATCAATGGGAGTAATAAAATTTAAAAAATTTAAATTTTTTCTTAAGTTTTGAGGTCAATGGTTTAGTTGATTTGTTTATTTAATGCTGTGATGAAAATGCTAATTCATGATCGAATTTATTGTGAAAGTAATCTTACACCAAACATAAATATTGATTTAAAATTTGTCACTATTCAAACAATTATGGAAATCCACATTAACAAATATTGTCCAATGATACGTTCGGCGTATTCTTAAATTGTTCTCAGCGCTTAAGCATCGATATGAATAAAGAAAGAAAATTATTGTTCACAAATTTTAGAATATTGCAATGTAGTCATTTTCAAGTGTTATAAACATAACACTTGAAAATGACTATTGCAATAGCCGAAAATTTGTAAACAATGATTTTATTTTTCTATTCCTCTCTTGATATTTAATGCCCTGGACAATTAACAAATATATAAGTACAGTTTTAATTTTACAATTGCTTGTATATAATTATTTTATTGTTTGTATTTAATTGCTTGTATATATTATTTAATTAGCAATTGTAAATCTATTTTTATATATTTACAATTGTTTGTATATATTAAATTTATTGCTTGTATATATTATATAATTAGCAATTGTAAGTATATTTGTATATATTTTCAATTGCTTGTATATATTAAATTTATTGCTTGTATTTAATTGCTTGTATATGTTATTTAATTAGCTATTGAAAATCTATTTGTATATATTTATAATTGTTTGTATATATTAATTGTATTGCTTGTATCTATTATATCATTAGCAATTGTAAGTATATTTGTATATATTTTCAATTGCTTGTATATATTAATTTTATTACTTGTATTTAATTGCTTATATATATTATTTAATTAGCAATTGTAAATCTATTTTAATATATTTACAATTGTATATTTGAAAACTACTGGTGACGTTATATTAATAAGAAAGAGTTTCAATACAACTTTTTTAATTGACACGAACTAAAAAGTATAAACCTGCATGCTTTTTTACAACCTTCGACGGGAACCTTAATCCGGAATGCGCCTACCACAGAATCCTAGCTCCCTATGGAGCGTTTCGACCGTAGTCTACTCATCCATACAGGATGGTCACATCAGTGTGGCCCTGTAGCTACACAACTTCGACAGTACTTAATCCTTAGTAAACCTCCGAAAGGAATTCACTAATCGCACGCTCCTTCACCGATGACCAGCCTTACATCTGGTATGGTTTGCGTAAGCAGTGGCTTCACAGGACAGCACGTTTGTTATCGTTGTTCCCTTCATCACCTTACTGAGGTTGCCGAACAGGTAACACGCTCTAGCGCCGATGCTAAGATTCGTCACTCCACATAAAGTAGTGATATGAATTGAAAACTACTGGTGACGTTATATTAATAAGAAAGACTCTCAATAAAGCTTTCTAATTAACACGAACAAGAAAGTATAAGCCTGCATGTATATTTGTATATATTTACAATTGCTTGTATATAATTATTTTATTAACGGTATTTAATTGTTTGTACAATTGACATTGTAAATATATTTGTATGTATTTACAATTGTTGTATATAATTATTTTATTGCTTGTTTTAAATTGCTTGTACATGTTATTTAATTAACAGCAAGAATTGTTTAAAATATAAATGTATTTTAGAAATATTTCAAAGATGGTAATTTTGGCAAATATCAGAACTGAACTAAATTGCAAAATCCATATATGATAACTATGAGTAATAACACTCCCCATCAAATATAATTTCACTAATCTAGGAATCATCACAATAATAAAGTATGTCTAATCGTAAGTCTAATTTTATATTTTAAATTAGTTAACAAAAAAAATATAAATATTAAAATAAATATTTTAATCGAAGAAGTTAGATTTTCATACAATAAGAATTTCCTAAAATTCAATTTTATAAATTATCAAATAAATAATATAAGATGTGTCAAAATAAGGATTAGAGTTAATTAGGAGGAACTGCTATGTCATCAAGTTTCGACCACTATTCTTAGATTTAATATATCAGCTGGGCCAAATACATGCTAATGACGTATTTCGTCTCGTAAAATATTATCATCTAGTATCTTATTCTACAACAAAGTATATTATTTATTATCCAAAAACATTTTTATCTTAATAATTTAAATTTATTTTTAATAGTATTTTGTTGATTCAAACATTTTACTATTTTCTGTTTTATTTTATTTTTAGATTAAACTATTTTAAAATATGTATCTATTAAAATATTAAAATAAATTATAAAAAGAACAATATCATAATATATTATGGAAATTCTAAAAATTTCATTATTTAATGTATTATATTTATATTATATGGTAAGCATGAATGAACATGCAAAAATGCTTCTTTATTTATCATAAATATTAGTTTTATTATGAATAAGCTGTCTGAATAAATGTGCTCACTAATTGAATAAAAATTATTAGAATTAAATACACATATATCATCAATATTTCAAAACAAATATTTCATATATTTATATGGTTTCGATTTAGTTTTTACACAGTTATGAACAAATTCATGTTCTATAAAGCTTAAAAACAAGTCAGCTATAATTGGGCTACGATTACCTCCCATTAGAACACCTTTTACTTGTCTTAATATATACCTTTAAATAATTTTGATTTATTAAAATATTTAAGCATTCATGGTAAGCATGAATGAACATGCAAAAATGCTTCTTTATTTATCATAAATATTAGTTTTATTATGAATAAGCTGTCTGAATAAATGTGCTCACTAATTGAATAAAAATTATTAGAATTAAATACACATATATCATCAATATTTCAAAACAAATATTTCATATATTTATATAGTTTAGATTTAGTTTTTACACAGTTATGAACAAATTCATGTTCTATAAAGCTTAAAAACAAGTCAGCTATAATTGGGCTACTATTACCTCTCATTGCAACACCTTTTACTTGTCTAAATATAGATGTCCCTACTTTTAAATAATTTTGATTTATCAAAATATTTAAGGATTCTATTAATTCAATTTTATCCATATATTTATATTTATTTGATGGTTTTTTTGTTAGATAGGCGTTATAATTATTATAACATATATATGTATATCTTTCCGAATATAAGGTTAATTAATTTTACTAACGCTTCTTTAATATCTACAAAATCTAGATTTGTATAAAGCGTACTAAAATCGTATGTATTTATATTTTGAAAATTTATTCCTTTTGTCTGTTCTAAAAATTCTTTTGTAGAATTAATACTGAAACAGTGTTTTATACCAGTATTAATTTCGATTATCCTACAATATTTTTTGAAGTGTGCTTTAATTACTTTAAGTATTTTATTCATATAGACAGAAAGTGGTTTTAATGTACATTTAAACGCAGTACATATGAACCTAGGTTTTATTGAATTTTTATGTAATTTTAAATTCCAATATAGTATAGATATAGTTTTATTATCTTATTCAATTTGTATTCCATTTTTACCCATTATAGAACACTGACTTGTAATAATTGTTTTTAAACTCGCATTTGAGTTTGTATATTTAACAATACATCATTTTACATATTTTTTATCCAACTTTTTAACATGTTACTCCAATTCAATTTATAATAAACGATATAATTAACTCCAATCCAATTTCTAATAAACTCCAATTCAATTTCTAAAAAAAGATATATCATTTATTAGTCATTTTATAAAAATTCTGGTTTATAAAATTTCTCTCTATTATTAATAAGAAATTTTATAATTATCCATAATTTATATATAATATGAATTATATAATATAAATTATAGATTATTTTTAATTTATATAATAAAAACATTAAGATTTATTATTTATTAATCCATATTCTAATACATGCTATGCTCTCTATATTTAGGTTTATAAAAATTCTGAATTTAAAAACTCAAATTTTAAATCCTTGGATTTAAGAGAATCTAAAATTTTCTGTTATTAATTTCTTAATTGTTTTTAATATATAGACAATTAACTGATCTGATTTATCCACCATTTTAGTTATTTTACAAAAGATTTGTTTGCTGTGTGCAATTTGTAGCAGCTGCAAATTAGAGAAAATTAGTGAAATGAACTTTTTACGAAAGGGGTTTGATGTAATTTTGACTTTTAAGCAGAAAATGTACTCTTTCATTGAATGTAGAGAAAGTCCTTATGGATTATCTTAATGACTGATTGTAGTTTAGTTGTTGTCTTTACCATTAAATTGCTACGGCCAGATTCTTATGACTCGGAATATCTACGAATAAATATTAAATCAAGGTGTTTCATTTTCTTAATCCAAGAGTTTTTATTTGTTATTAAGCTAAAAGTTACATTAAGTAGATCTGAAAACGATAGTATTTTTTGAATTGAATTTTAATAATTAGTGTCAATTATTGTTGTCTTTTGTATGTAAAATCTCTTTACACAAGAATTTTTCTGATAGTTGTAAATAAGGAGATCTCAAGGATTTATCTTTAGATCGGACCGTCTTTAACAATATTTATTTATAAATAACAGAGTAGCATAATATTAATTGATAATACAATGCAAAATATAAATATAAAGCAATATGTTGACTTGAATAACAACATTTGAGAATTTTATTTTAAATAATTTCGTCAAAACTTGTACTTCTCAATTCTATGCATATAGATGCAATTGCCAATTTGTATTTGAGTAAAAAGTATATAAATATTTATATTATGATGATTGTATTCTAGTGTGTTCGGTAATTCAATAAATTCAATGTGTTTGTCTGTATTGAAAATTGATTTGAATTAAATGGATTATTAAAAATTACTGATTTTGATCCATTCCTTTTAAATTTATGTTTCGTAGTAGTAGATCAACAAAAAATATATTTATTTTTATATTAAAAAGCTTCTGTTACTATTAGCATTACCAGACAAACAAAACAATTTGTCCACCAATATTTAGTGCAATATGTTTACAAATATTTATAAAAACAGCGAGCCAAAGAATAAAAAGTTAATTTGTCTTGCTGATATAACATTCCAAACACGAATTATAGTCCGCAAATATTAATTTATACTAAATACTTTGAAGTACACAGTATATTTTTGTTAAAATATAGATTATATATTAATGAAAATTATTAAAATTTGATTCCGTGTCAAAGTGAACTTTGTCAAAGTGAACTTAAGATTAATGGGCATTATAGACACCAGTAATTTATTGTAGAAAATAAAGTACTAGATTTCGACGATAGCGTCTTTATTTCGACGATAAGGACTCTGTCGTTTAAGGCTATATTATTAAATTTTCTATGATAAAATACTCGTGTATTTAATGCTCATCCATCTTAAGAAGATTAATGGATATGTCTTATATATTACGTGTAAAGCTAGATGCTACATACAGCTTATTCATTGAATTGATGTTTATAATGTATGCTAATACCTGCAGTAAAGTTAATTTATATATTTTGATTGTTGTCATTAAAATTAAACAAACAAAAAAATGAAATAAAAAAGTTTGAATTTTATCTGACATTAAAATGAATTTTTCACTTGAGGCAATTTCATCTGTTATTCCATTCAACATGTTTAGCACTTTAAAACAACTATATTTATATTTTTAACCTAAAACAATTGAACGAGAACATAATACTTACATATTACGTGTTGTCTAATGTAAATTCACTTAAAATTTGCCCCATTTGATTTTGCAGTTTTTGCTAAACTAATCATGTAATATTAAAGATCAAATATAATCGAATTCTTCATTGATCGGTTTGATATTATCCTCGTGTGGTTGTTTGAATCCTCTCAGCATCACTATACACTACAATCAGCGTGGGTGGACCTTATCAGAAGTTAGCCCACGCCTGCATTTCGTGTTTCGGTTCTGTTACTGCTTCTGCTGATTCCTTGTCGCCGAAATGCTGGTTTATATTTGACTCGTTATACCAAATTGCACAATTAATGTGTTCTATATTTGGTATGGGTGGTAACTAATATTCGCAATTCGAATCCACCAACCACCGATTTTTTATTCCGTTCTTATACGAAATGTTCACTGGACAGTAAACCGTAAGCTGTCTTTTACTATTGTGAATATTGCATACACGAGCCGTTATTCTTAACTGGTCGGTTTGATATTATCCTCGTGTGGTTGTTTGAATCCTATCAGCATCACTGTACACTACAATCAGCGTCGTAATAATGATCGTGAAAAGCTTAAAAATTGATAATTTGATTATATTGCGAATATTAGTTATTCGCAATATAATTTTATTTGGATTCGAATTGCGAATATTAGTTACCACCCATACCAAATATAGAACACATTAATTGTGCAATTTGGTATAACGAGTCAAATATAAACCAGCATTTCGGCGACAAGGAATCAGCAGAAGCAGTAACAGAACCGAAACACGAAATGTAGGCGTGGGCTCACTGCTGATGAGGTCCACCC
>WNNJ02002336.1:0-70342 GCA_012934845.2 Pomphorhynchus laevis
TGATTTATAATAAAATGTTGTAATTTAGATTGTCTATTTTATTATATATTGATTATATATTATATATTAATTACATAATATATAATACAATTTATTAATGAATAAATGAAATTTTGTGTAAGATATTATTATCTCATTAAGATATAATTATCTTGTGTACAAGATACTCGTGTTTGAGATAATTTTTTTTTAATCTTCAAGTGTTCATTATAATGAACACTTTGATCACATAATTTTTCAATCACATAATTTTATTATGTGATTGAAAATGTGCATTAATAAGAATGGAATTGGAACTATAAAAATTTGTCCTTTAAATACAATATATTATAAACTAACTGAATTTGTAATTAATAAAGCTTATTTTGAATAATAATCATTCCTTTTGACGAATTGAAATATTATATAAGAAATTTTTATTATGAAATAAAATACAATATTTTTTAGCGATATGAATATTATGTCATAATATTCTAATAATAATTTATGATAATATTATCATATTAATGTCATATTATGTTGTAAATATGACTTGGATAAACATAAAATCGAGGTTTTGGATTTTTGTGATTTAATCAGAATTTTTTACTTAATAATCTTTCGACGAATGCTTCGAGCATCGTTGTAGACCTAACTGAAGTAATTTCAAGCAACTGAGGACGATGTGTGATTTGTACCTTCTGTGAAGGGAGCTTAAAGCATAAAGATTGTGCCATGTAATATATATGGGATAGAAAAGTCCGCATAATGATTATACGCTATACACTTCTGTTGTTATAAATGCTTTTATCAAATAATGTTTATTTTTAGTGGATTTACGCAATTTTTACGTTAGTTTCTGTTGTTCATATTAAATTTGCATATTTAGACAATATGGGCTCAAATCTTTAGAAGAAATATGTACTCGTAGCTTACATATAAAGCCTTATTTGTTATAGACATATGACTTGTACGTTTTTGTCAAATTCGTATTTGAGTAAAATTATCTGATGAATCTGCCTTTTCCTTTTATAATTGGTTAACTTTTTTGATAAAAAAATAATTCTTTACAATCATAAATTTAAGATTCTAAATTTAAGTTTTCTAAAATTATGATTTGCTTTTTTTGTTTTCCAATTATGTCAAATTTCATCTAAAATCAATTATTAAGTTATTCCTGTATTCACACAATTTAAATATTTGATTTATATTTGTTTAAAAATTAATTTGTAATTTAGGCATCTGGACGTGGTTCGTTGCGCTGCTATCCATCCAACCGCACCACTACTTCTTACAGCGTCGGATGATCACACCGCAAAGCTATGGGATATCAACAGTGTTCTTAATCACGGGTATTTTTATTATTTCATATTTGTAAAGAACTAGGTTTTCCTTTTTGCAGTGCTCCTTTTGAAATAGTCGATTGTCTTATAACACTTCGAAAGCACACGTAACTAAAACATGTTTGATTCTTTTTCTTTTATATACTCATTCGTAATGTTAGGTGTAGCGTAAAATCGGTGTCATTTGGTCCTAAGCAAAATTGGTTCTTTACTGCCGATGTCGACGGGAAGATATTTATGTGGACTATTACTTCACTTAATCCAGATGATTGGGCTAGGGAAGGTATGCCTTGATATAAATTTTAAATGTGAAATTCAAAACCGTTTTAAATAAATCAAAACCAAATTATAAAGATAAGTAATTTGATCAGTTAAACGTATTTTTAACAAGAATTTATAAAATATAAAAAATGAAAGATGTAAATGCAAAATGCGTGAGCCAATTCTTTTATTATTAAGTCTTGATGTAAGCTTCGGTGAAAGTCGATATGTAAGAGTCGATATTAATTTGACTTATTCTTAAACAAATATAAGACTGGTGAGTATATCAACTGACTCGCGATTAAGCAAAATTCATTGTTTGATACATCGTTTGTTCTTGCTAATTTCGTTTATTCCATAGAGATTCATTCAAATTACCTGGAGATTCCTTCAACTGAATATTTGAATTTAAATGATTTTCGAATAGTCCATATTTTTTAATTTTTATTTGCTTTTATAATTTGTTATTATTTGACTGAAGTTACTGAATTAATTTTAGACCATTTGGTAGAATTGACTGCAGAATTAAGAGTTGCAGATGCAGCGATTGTTTGCATCGAATCGATTGCTACAATGGATGTTTTAATCGCATCTTGTACTGATCATTCTTTACAGTCTTGGTTTGTGGACAAATGTGACTCTGGAAATATTGTTCAGTCGAAGCCTATATACACGTGCGGTGAGTACTTTTAAACCTACTTTCTAATAAAATATAAATTCCGTAGATTCCGGTACTGCAATTCGTCTTTTATTAAAACCAACAGATCCAAATATTATTGTTATCGCATTTGACTCTGCAAATCTGGCTAAATGGAATATCTTAGACGGAATCATTGAATATATTGAAACATTTAAACTTGACAAAGGTATTTTTATTCTCATATTTGCTTGTGCTATTTATGTCAAATTCCAGAAACTCATTCAATGTTGGATGCAGCTTATCTTCGAGATTGTGATCGCTATTTAGAAATGGTTATAGGCGCTTTTGACGACGGCAAGCTGGTCTGGTTTAATTTAGAAAACGGTAAGCATTTATAAATGATTAAAATAATATTTTACTTTGAATGTTTATTAATCAATATTTTTAGATAATAATATATTAAATATAATATATATTATAATATATAAAAATATTTTTATATAATAAATATGCTATATTAGTAAAATTAAACAGGGATTTAGTCCTACTTAGAATTTATCTCTGACGAACGAATTTTATGTATATTAAGATATTTTCAAGTTATTTTTTTTCATCGTTTTCATCTAAATTGATTCAACTTTGAACGTTTGCAAATTCTTCTGTCATTTCTTTCATAAAAATTTTCATCGCAACGAAATATGGTCAAAATTTTGATTTTTTAAAATTCTTGAATGCAATTGATACGATCTTTTTTCTTGGTGATTTTATTGCAGAACATACTATCAATGCATTTAAATAGACTGCTCTAGTTATTATATTATGTTTAAAACGATTTATTTGTTGACACGACATTATTGGTATCCCATTTATCCATTGTCTGTTTTATGTCGGATTTAACGTAGCTTTTCAAATAGATGAAGCACTAAAATTTCATTATTATAATCGATCTTTTATTCTTAATGTTAAGGATTGGATATTTCTTTAATTTAATGAAGTTTCAATTGCTGAAAACAACATTTGCCAAATTGGAAGTGCATAGGTCTAGCATTGTTCACAGTATCTTCAATTTTTGATCGACTTTTCGACGATGGTTGTCAGAAAAGTTGATCAACAACTTGATAAAATATGCGTCTATGCCTTTGACGCTCATTCGCTCAGCAAAAATACAAATATTATTACTTCTATCATTTTACATCATTGGTATTTTAATTTGTTAATTATATTAACTTGAATAAATATTTCTTTTCATAAATCAACATCAATAATACAATTATTCATGTCATTATTGATATTAAAATAAGTGAAATCAGCATTTATATTTTGAAATAAATGTTTCAAATAAATTTTAAACATTTTAAATTTAAATCATTTTCATTTACTTTATAATTTGGAATTCTATAAACGTGAGATAAATCTTAAAAATTTAGTTTATACATTTTACCACTACATTTTGTCCGTCGTGGTAAAATCTGAAATATTTCCATGTCTCTCAACGCTTAGATGTTAGATAAATCAAATTGTTGCATTATTTCGGGTTTAGTATTTCATATTTTATCCATATCTTAAATAATACGCTGTAATTTGTGTCTTATGTTGTTTTAGGCGATATAGTTCAAACTTTACTTACTCATGACAATTCAGTGACTTCTGTAGTAGTATTGCCTCCACTAATTTTGACATCGGGTAAGTTGTTATCGGTTTTTATTCTTATAGTGTCTTTGAGCGAACTATTGAAAATTTTTGAAATATGTTTTCACTTGTTTGCTTTTATTAAAAATGGTATCAAACAATATATTTACCAGTAAATAACTTTTGATTTTTAAGCAATTTATGATCTGTATTTAATGCTAAATTTCGTTTTCAGCTCACGATGGTTACGTTAGGATATGGATGCCTGATTCGCAGCATAAACAGTATATTTGCAAGCAGGAAAGGTTTGTTCATAGACATAAAGCGGATGAAGCAATTTCAATGATGTGTTGTCGGAGTCCCTACTTTTCAACTGCCGGAGCTGATGGTCTATGTCGAATATACATTCTTAAGGGTTTGACTGATTTAAATCGAGAAATAGATCAAAAGCCAATTCTCTAGACGAGTAACATTAATATTTTTCTACGAATCTCTAGATATCTTTTTTACTTTTATTGTTATTTGTGGTTTTACTTTCGTTTAAATGAGAGATGATTGACGAAAATCAATGACGCTATTCTCACGTGATAGCTTTCATTGTAAGGAGTAATATAAGTAACTGTGTCGATTACCTAGAGTATTTTGGATGAATTTTAATTTGTTTTCAAATTTTTAAGAAAACGAGTTTTGCATAAAAAATTTCATCGTATGTTCTTGGTGCATCCGTATTTATAATTTAAGTTATTGTTGTACATTTATATCATGCTTGATTATATAATTGCTAATATTCAATATTGACTATTTTAATGCCACAATATGAAGTGGGTGTGACTGGAATAAAGACAAGGATCAGCACGAAGAAATTAAAATTCCTTATTTTAATTACAACAACCTTTAATCCTAAAGGTCGTTGTTGCCGAAATATTAAAAAGGATTAAAACTTTTATTTCTAAATCTTGATTTTAATCATCCAAATATTTAAAATATATACGTTATTAAGATAAACTATAGATTATTCTCAGTTCATTTGTGAGTAAAACGAATAAAAATAAATAAATAGACCTGCTAAAGAACATTGTCTAAACACATTTTGTTTTATATTGAAAATTATTAGTTTATAAAACTAATAATACTTTATTATTAAAATAATAATAATAATAATTTTTAATTAGTTTATGTCAGCTTATAAAAAAATGGTTTTATATAATTTTATTATATTTTATATATTTTATTTAATTATATTTTAGAATTAGTGATCTCAATTATTTTTATTTAAAAATGTTACACTTGTCCAAATAAAATCTTAGTTTACTCGATTATTTTCTTTTTTAAAACGAGATTTTTAAACGAGAAAGTAAGTCTTAAATTTAGATAATAAAAACAAAATTTTATTTTTCATTTAGTCTTGATTAACCAAAACTGATGTAGTTATTTTATAAACACAAAAAGAATTTTTACGTTTAGTTTCTTTGACTGTTTGTGATATAAATATTTCGACATTCACTGGAGATTTCTGCTGCAGATGGTTTATAAAAATTTTAAAATTATTTGACATCAGTTACTGCATCCATCATAATACATCAAGATAGTAGCAGTATCTGCTGAAATATCGCAGCTCATTTGTTCTTATATCAAACACTCTCACTGTCTCAATAGTATATAAATATACTATTAGTTGTTGTTTTTTTTATTTATTGACATAAAATTATATAGAATTCTTTTATAATTTAAAAATTATATTTTTATGTTAATTATTATTATTTTATTAATTATTTAATTACGAAAAATATAATTTTTCATAATTTGAAATTATATATAACTTATATACTATTAGTTATACAAGATATACAAGACCTCCAATCTTGTATTTATTTGGAATATATTCTCATCAGCTACTTTATTTTTTCAGTTCGTAAACCGATTAATTAATATTTAATTTGGAGTTCAGAAGGAAATTAAATTTTATAAAAATCAAAAACAAATAAAATTAAATAATTTATTACGAGAGTAAAACACCCTTTTATACGAGATTTGTTTTTTTTATTAACTTAGGAAAAGGTTTATAAATTACATAATTTAAAAGTTTAAACTCTTATGTGGGCTGAACCGATTTTAATGAATTGTTCATAGGTTTAACTGTCTCTGTCTATGCTTTTTAGCCTCACAAATTTTCAAATATCTAATTTATTAATATCTAATTAATTTGCGCTTAAACACGTCGTTTATTCAATAAGCGAACACATTTATCCAGGTAGCCTTATTCTTAACAAAACCAATGTTAATGATAAAGAAGATGTATATCTAGATATGAACATTAAATTAACATCTATTAAAACTACTTTTAATTTATATCGTAAAGATGACATTTAAATTAACAAAATATGTTCTGATATGTTGATGATATATGTGTATTTAACTTTAATAATTTTTAATCAATAAGTGAAAAATTTATCCAGGTATCCTTATTCTTAATAAAACCAATATCGATGATAAAGAATGTATATATCATTTCTTGATTTTTAGACCGCTGTTAAGGATTCTGGTATACTAATTCAGCCATGTATAACTTTCAAAGTAAACAAATTGACTCAACAATTAGCAATACAGATTTATTGACGTTTCGTCGCAGTATTTTTCAATTATAAGTATTTAATAATCAAGACAATTTTTTAACCAGTCTTACCTTGATTATTAAATACTTACAATTGAAAAAGACTTCGGCCAAAATGTCAATAAATCTGTATTGCTAATTGTTGAGTCAATTTGATTACTTTGAAAGCTATATATATGAACATAAAATTAACATCAATTAAAACTACTATTTATTTATATCGTAAAGATGGCATATTTAAATTTACAAGAAACATATTTTTGCATGAGCATCGTGCGTACCATATAATATTAAATATAATTCATTAACTAATGAAATTTAAGAATTGCAACAATTTGTAATGATATTGGCTTTCTTCAAAATCATTTAAATTATTTAATAGATACATATTTTAACCTAGGTTACTATAAAAATATAATTAAGCAGAAAATAGTAGAATATATAAATCAACACAATAATATAAAGAACAAATTTAAACTATTAAGCAGAACACTTTTATGAACCAATAATAAACAATATACTTTTTATTAGAATAAGGTACACTAGATAATTGAATTCCATCAGAAAAAATAAGTTATGAGCATGTATTTTACTCCGCTGCTATGAATGGTCGAGGAATATTGGCTGAAACCTGATAACATATCAGTTATGGGTCTTCCTTATGACCTATAATCCTTATTCTGATACAAAATATGCTATTTATTAGTTAATTCATAAAAATTGACTTTTATTCTAAATTTCAATTTCAAATTTTAACTTTATATAAGTCATATAAATGTTATCAAACAGATAATAGTAGATTTTTTATACTGAATATCTAGATCATGAAATGAGTTGTTGTAAATTGTGCTTCTGCCACAATTACGGAACCGAACAACTCCTTCTCCCAAAACCCGTTCTTTGTTCTTACAGTAAAAACATGTCTCTTACGGGTATCCTATGCCCTTGAAATTCATCGGCAAAGAACTCAGAATCTTATACGCACATCTTCACTCGTTATGAGAATATATGCAATTATTCTCAGAACTCAGAATCTTATACGCACATCTTCACCCGTTATGAGAAGATATGAAATTCTTCATTTGGAAATATGCAATTACGGTACCCATTTCCAAAAAGCATCCTGCTAGCTTTTGTGCGGACTTTCGGCACATCAGTTGACCAGTGTGGTTGGCAAACTCTTAGAAAGACTAATAGCTAGTAGAATCAGAGATCATCTGAACTCTAATCATATATTGGTTGATTCTAACATGGTTTCAGGATTGGACATTCATGCCTAACTGTTAACTGCGCGAAAAAATTGGACATATGCTATGAATGCTAGGTACCAGGTTCATCGTCTTCCTTGACTTTTCGAAAGCATTTTATAGTGTGTCACATAATGGCAGTCTCCTTACTGTATCACTTTGGACTCCATTCATATTTTTGTAAGTGGGTCAGGCAATTTATAACAAACAGATCTTTCAGAATTTGTATAGGAGATGTACTTCTTGACTCGGTGAATGTTTATTCTGGAGTACCCCAAGGATCAGTCCTTGGCCCACTGCTCTATATAATCTTTATGAATAATTTGCTACTTCACCTTTCATGCTCTCATCTTGCTTTTGCAGACGATCTCAGATTTGGTCGATTATTAGATGTTCTGTTGATCGATCATCTTTACAAAATGATCTGAACTCTCTGTTCAATTATAGCCAATCTACTGGATTACGGTAAAATCCTTATTTTTTGCGGGATTCCATCCCTATTTTCTGCGGGGGCCCACAAGGTTTAGTCCTAGGTCCCCTGCGTTTCTCTCTTCTAATTGGCGATCACTCTCCGTTTATCAAACCTTACTCCTTTAACATCATGCAATACGACGATGACGTCCTCATCTATGCTCATAAATCCGCCCATCGCAATTTCTGACTCCAACTGTCTGTCTCTTATCTTCAAACGTCTATTCCATCTTCGTCTCGTTCTAAACCCAGACAAGTTTAAAATAATGTAGATCCTCCCCCGTCAACCTAACATATCTTCTCCCTCTGTATCTTTTGCATCATTAATCATCCCTATAATCCACAATCTCACTTTCTTAGAATTCCATTTCGATTATCACCTTTCCCTTAAACTGTTCGTCCGCGACAAGGTCCGATCGTCTAACTAATTCTCCATGACATCCGCTGTATCCGCCTCCTTATCAACTTCCGTTCCTGTATGTCTATTCTTTCATCGCTTCTTTTCCCTAAAATCGATTACTGCCTCAGCCTTTTCGCCAATTCTCCAAAATCAATCATCCTCTCCCTACAACGCATCATCAACTTCGCCGTTCGAGTGCTTACACTTCTTCGCTTTGATCACACATCCACATATCTTGCTAAACTCTCGTGGCCTACCATCCAATCCCGCCTTCTCATAACTTTTCGTCTCATCTCCGCCTTCTTCTCGTAAACCCTGCCTTCTTCTCATAAACTCCGCTCTCTTTTCGTAACTTTTAGTCTCATCGCTATCGGCTCCTCATCGTTCATCCACCTCCCTTTCTTTACGACACTCGCCCCACCTCTCTCTATCACTGCGTTCCCGTATTACCCAATTACTCTACGTTCCCAATTACTCTAACAACTACGGTCTCCGATCTTTCCTCGTCACCGCCCAACTCGCCTGGAATCAACTCCCACTCAACGTCCTCCGCTCTCTCCGTTATCGCATTGAAATGCCGCTTTCGTACTCAACTCCTCGGAACATAATTTAGAATTTTTTGGATTTTTTGTTGTTGTGGTCATGGAAGCGTGCGCCGGCACGCATTTGCCACGTAAAAATAAATCGTTTTTCAATAATATATCCACCCTGTTAACGATTCTCTCTGTCAATCAGTGGGATTGGAGAGCAGTGATAACAAACGGAATTGAGATGCGATCAAATGCAGCGAAGTCAAGAAGCACAGCCACAGCAAGCTGATGACTGTTATCTTGGCAAAACTGGTGCACTATCTATTGCTGAATGGACCGAGCGACTTTTTCAAATCAATGAAATGGTAAACAAAAGAGTAAAAGTTAAAAAAATTTAAACAAAAAATTAAAAAAAAATTAAAAAAAATTTACAGAAAATTAAAAAAATTAGAAAATTAAAAATTTACCTGAAAATTACAGGTAAATTACATTTGTTAATTACATGTACACTGTCCATCTCGTATTAAATTCCTGTTGCTTAATGAATAAGCAAATGCCGTCATTTAAATCCTTTTGGTTTTACGGTATCAATAAATTATTCGGATATGTTAATTTGGATTAAATATTGTTACTGTTCCTGTGTGAATGCTCTTTAATAATTATCGACCTTAATAAAACCGCAGCTGAACGATGGACGCACATTGGGGATCTGCTATTCCTCAAAGCTGCGTTCTTATTCTCAGCATGATAGCAAATGCACTACTTTACTTTAAACATGATTATATTCCAATTTCTACCTTTGCTATTAATGATTTTAGTCAACATTGGGATCTGCATCAAAATGATATTTCTGATTACTTATCAAATGAATTTCAAAAATAATCGACTAATTAAAATGAACTCGACGCAGACTGTACGCAATTTGATGACTAAGTGGGTCGTTCTAAAAGACTACCGTAAGGAATACCCAACAGTATCTCAAAATTTGATTTTTTATTTATTTGTCAATGCATAATTGACATTTTAACCATTACCTCCTTTATTTCCAGATATTTAAAATTCTTTCTATATCCACTGGTATCTGCAGTTAGATTTCCATCGTTTCCGTATATTTGATGACGATCTTTTTAAAATTAAATGGACCGGTTTGGGTACTGTGCGTAGCCTTATTTTATATGGTATATCAATCTGTAGTCTGTCCTTATTTGTATTTCCTAAAATAATAGGAAATTCCTTTATTTAAATGGAATTTAAATTAATTAAAATTCCGATTTAATTTACAATTAAACTTGTTTTTTAAGTGTTTAATTTCAATTACTAAAAGTAAACAAGATTTAGAACATTAATTTTTTGCTTTTCTCGCCGTGTTTTAACGTAGTGATGCCAAAACACGAGCAACCTCATGAATTGAAAACTTGGTTTTTTAAAATGCAATTTGTTAATGAAGATATAATTTGGGTAAATTTATTTTACTTATTTTTGATGAATAAATACAAATCGTGATTAGTAGTTGATCCCTTGTACTTAAACTATGGAGACTATGCACGACAAAGTGAATATTTGCGCTAAACGCGGGAGCAACGTTGTCGCTACCGATGTTAATGGAAATAAATACGAAGGATTTCTGCAATCCCTCGATCTGACAAATAAGTTCGCTGTAATTGGTTAGTGTTTTTGATTTCTCGATGTTTCCTAATCTGCAGCTTCTGTTGCAAAAACTTTCTTCTAATAAAGTCTAATTTTGAGAAAGCAATTTCAACACTGCAAACACAAACAATGTCGAAATTCTAAATCTTCGTCATTTAAAACAATTTGATCAGGTCAATACTGATGATAACATAACTTGTCAATCATCGAATCACATCAGTGATACTTCAGACAAGATATGCTTCGTTGCTTGTACCGATGTAAATTTCATAGATGTTAAGGATGTAAGTTGCGCATTTTAAGATTTAATCTATTTTTAAATATTTATTTGATCTAAAATCGATATATTTTAATAATTTTCATATTATTAATATTTTAATAATATATATTTTATTATAAATCATATAATTTATATAATCTTAAATAATAAATAATATTAACAATTTTTAAATATTTATTTTATCTAAAATCGCATTTTTGAATGACTTTAGTCATTTCTGAATTACCAAATAATCAAAAAAGCAATGGTTTTTGATCATTTCAAAACAGATAATTGAGTCTACATATTTTATACTACAAAATTAAAAATAATGCTAAATAAAAATTAAATAATTGCTATAACATATTTATAACTTATATAAAGTTAAAATTTAAAATTTTAATTTAAAATAAAAGTCAATTTTTATGAATTGACTAATAAATAAAATACGATGTATCAGAATAAGGATTAGAAGTAATCAGAATGAACTGCCATAATGAACTGAAATATAGTAGTTTTCTATATAAAAATATGAAAATAGTAAATTCATATAAATGTTATGAATGATAAATAATCTTATATAATATTTTATGAAACTTATATCAAGTTAAAATAAAAAATTGAAATTTAAAAAGTCATTTTATGAATTGACTAATAAATAGCAGACGATGTATAAGTATAAGGATTTGAGGTCATCTGGAGGAACTGCTATGCTATCAGGTTTCGGCCCGTATTTCAAAACCGCTTTCAATTTTAAAAACGGTTTTAAAATTGCATTGACCAATTTTAAAATTGGTCATCAGGAAAAACTGTAATGCAATTAAAATTGTATTGAATTGATTAATTGAATTGCCGTCAGTTTGTTTTACAGATATTTATTAGAATGTCAAGTGAATGAATAATATGTTATAATAATACATTTATTTTATAGATAATTAATTTAATTATATAATTAAGAAAGATAAAAAATATTAATATTTTTTAATATTGATATTAATGAGTTATTTTTAATTATTAATTTTATAATAATGTTATAAACTGCGTTAAAAACAAATCAGTTCAGGTAACTGAGTATACGTATATTAAATTATTTATAAATGTAACATAATGATAAATAATAAATATAAAAATTAAATAATAAATTATAAATAATTATTAATAACTAATAATTTTTATAAAAAACTTTATATAACTTATATCAAGCTAAAATTTAAAATTGAAATATAAACTGCGTTACAATTTTATAAACAGGTAACTGAGTATACGTATATTAAATTATTTATAAATGTAACATAATGATAAATAATAAATATAAAAATTAAATAATAAATAATTATAAATAATTACATAATTTTATTTAAGATTTCATAACTTATATTAAGTTAAAATAAAAAATTGAAATAAAAAAATCTTATATAATTATTTGTTATTTATATTTATTTTTATTTATATCTATTTTATAATTTAAATCAAGTTAAAAAAATGAAATTTAAAATAAACGTCATTTTTATGAATTGACTAATAAATAATAGACGTTGTATCATAATAAGGATTAGAGGTCATCAGGAGGAAATGTTATATAATCAGGTTTCGGTCACTATTCCTCTATCCAACATAGCAGCGAGGCCATACACGTGCCAATTACGTAATTGGCAAACTTTACAAAAAGTTTGAAAATTGTCAAGAGATAAGTCTCTAAATAATAGACGATTGTTATTATCAGGAAGAACTGATATGTAATTAAAATGGCTTTGAATTGATTAATTGAAATGTCGTCAGTTTGTTTTACAGATATTTATTAGAATGTAAAGTGAATGAATAATATGTTATTCGCATATTATTCATTTATATTTATTATAATATAATTTATTATCGCATATTATATTTATTAGAGGTCATAAAAATATTAATATTTTTTAATATTGATATTAATGAGTTATTTTTAATTATTAATTTTATAATAATGTTATAAACTGCGTTAAAAACAAATCAGTTCAGGTAACTGAGTATACGTATATTAAATTATTTATAAATGTAACATAATGATAAATAATAAATATAAAAATTAAATAATAAATAATTATAAATAATTACATAATTTTATTTAAGATTTCATAACTTATATTAAGTTAAAATAAAAAAAATGAAATTTAAAATAAACGTCATTTTTATGAATTGACTAATAAATAACAGACGTTGTATCAGAATAAGAATTAGAGGTCATCAGAAGGAACTGCTATGCTATCAGGTTTCGGCCCCTAATTCATCTACCCAACATAGCAGCGGGACCAAATACATGCTAATGATGTATTTCCTCTGATAAAACTATCTAGTATCTTATTCTAATGCAAAGTATATTATTTATTATCCATCCATAAAAATTTGCCACTTAAGAGTTTAAATTTATTCTTTATATTATTGTGTTGATTTATATATTTTACTATTTTCTGCTTGATGTTATTTTTATAGTAACCTAGTTTAAAATATGTATCTATTAAATTATTTAAATGATTTTGAAGAAAGCCAATATCATTACATATTGTTGCAATTCTTAAAATTTCATTATTTAATGTATTATATTTTATATTATATGGTATGCATGAATGCTCATGCAAAAATATGTTTCTTGTAAATTTAAATATGTCATCTTTACGATATAAATTAAAAGTAGTTTTAGTTAATGTTAATTTAATGTTCATATCTAGATATACACCTTCTTTATCATTAATATTGGTTTTGTTAAGAATAAGGCTTTCTGGATAAATGTGCTCACTAATTGAATAAAAATTATTAGAATTAAATACACATATATCATCAATGTATCGAAACATATATTTCATATATTTATATTGTTTAGATTTAGTTTTTACACAGTTATGAACAAATTCATATTCTATAAAGCTTAAAAACAAGTCAGCTATAATTGGGCTACTATTACCACCCATTGGAACACCTTTTACTTGTCTAAATATAGATGTCCCTACTTTTAAATAATTTTGATTTATCAAAATATTTAAGGATTCTATTAATTCAATTTTATCCATATATTTATATTTACTTGATGGTTTAATTTTTGCTAGATAGGCGTTATAGTTGTTATAACATATATAGTATATATTTTCCCGAATATAAGATTAATTAAATTTTCTAATGCATGTGTAATATCTCTTTAATCTAGATTTGTATAAATTATACTAAAATTTAAACTACAGAAAGTCGCGGGGCCTACATATTTGACGAATATATCTATTCAATATTTTTTGTTTTAATTCTTAACCTTTTTAATAAATTTATGTCGTTTTTACTTTCTCTTGTTGTCATGAATAGAGTGTAAAAAATGATGAATTTAATCATTTAAATTATTTTAATCATTTAATCATTAAATTCATCATTTAAATGATGAATTTTTATACATCAATCACTTATGGACATAAAAATAGTTAAACCGTAGTTTGTTGTTTTTAATTCATTGATTCATTTGCATACCTACCATCGCTTGTGGTCATAAATATAATTGTGCTTTAGTTAAAAAATAGGAAAGAACGATCTATCGAATCTATGATAGGTGGTCAACAAGTACATTCCGATAAAATTTCCGTAAAAGGCAAAGAAGTGTTTAACGGACTGTCTACAATGTAAGTCGAATTTGTTCTTCTGTTTCTAAATGAAAAATATCACAAAAAAAGAAAGAAATGATTTCTTTCGATTAAAAATGGCTAATTGTTTTAATATTCTGCATTATTTATACTGCATTATTCCCCGAAACGTGTTGCGAGTTCGGAATCTAACCGGTGGCTTAACGAAAATACAGAATAGCGTCAATTTCTTTGAATAAAGAAATTGACGCTATCATTAGGATTCCTATCATTATTAATCCTAATTACTAGCATTATGACTATAATATAATAATATTTATAAAAATGTATATTATAATCGAATAATATATAATATACCTTTGAAAATAAAGACAGATTATCACCTACCGAATTGATTTTAGTAGCAACAATTTGTATAAGTTGGACCAACAATTTGGTCCATAATTTGGACCAAAATGTTGGTCTTCGCTATATATAAATTAAATATATTATTGATTATACAAAAATATATACAAAAATATAACATATATAATACAATTATATGGTATACAATATAATTATTTTACATAATTGATAAATATAATATTTATTATATTTTTTATTAAAAAATATAAATATATTTTAGTAGCAACAATACGTATAAACCATAAATTATATCAAAATATTTGTCTTCGCTATATATCAATTGAATATATTATTGATTATACAAAAATATATACAAAAATATAGCATAATTATTCGGTATACAATATAATTATTTTACATATTATTTATTATTATCATTTTTAATTCATTTTTAATTTTATTATCATTTTTTATTATTAAATTATCATTTTTTAGTATTAATGTTAAAATTATTATAATATTATGTATTGCGTATACAATATAATTATTTTGTAATAAAAATACAAAAATATAACGAGAAAGGATAAGGAGAAAACTGAAATCTTTCTTTATAATTTTTATACGGATCTATTAGCTCTACTAGATATTTTAAAAATGAATCAATTTATGATTTCATGTGCTTGTGAACATTTTTAACAACTCGTGGTCTTGCTTGCTTAACTTTCCGCATTAAAGTGTTTATCTTGGGCTGTTAATTTGTTCTCGTTTCAAGCTTTATTTGTGCTATTTATAAACCCTTAATCGATAGTTACATAATCGATATTAACATTTCAGTATTTTACATTGAAAACTATTATAATCGATATATTTAAATAAATATAAATCTAATTATATATAAATATAATTAAATTAAATCTTAAAAATAATTTGGATAATTCGCACTTTGATTAAACAAAAAGGGTGTTAAACATGTAAATACAGCAAAATTGCTTAATTTATAATAATTTCTATTTTACTTCAAGGCAAACTCTGGTCCTACCTGATAACACATGATATACTTATTAGTTGGCTTATATACTTATTATATACTTATCATTTTATATATGATTCTTATTAGTTGGCTCTTTCTTCGAGAAAGAGCCAACTAATATTAAATATTAGAAATATTTAAATATAAATATATAATATAAATATATATTATAAAAAATATTAAATATATTTAAATATAAATATATAATATAAATATATATTTTAAAAAATATTAAATATATTTAAATATATCATATCGAAATAATATATCAATACATAATATTTAATGTTTACTTTGAAAAAGTTTGAGGCAGAGAAGACGAGCTTGAAGTAGATTATACTACACATATTTTTTAAAATTGATCAAAGCAGAATTCCTAAGGGACAACCATATTGAAGATTTGAATGATCATCAAAACAATGATCAAAAACAATCAAAGCAGAATTCATAAGGGACAACCATATTTGGATTGATGATCATCAAAACTTGTTCGCATCTTGATTATAGGACGAAGTAACAAATAAATTAGTCATACTTTAATTGGACGTATTGCTGTTGTGGGTTCAAAGATGAATTCGAAGATGGGTCGAAGAAGTTTGCAATGTATTGCTATTGGGAGGTATCTGGCACTGATGAGTCAAAATAATGCTGAAACGCTACCTGGTATCGTTTTGTCGATTCCTTCGTGGCTGTCACATTATACAAACAGAAAAAAAACGCCCACGGAAATCTCTTATTTTCTCGTAAAATACAAATAAGTTGGCAGATAAATAGAGAGAATGCGTTTGCATTAGCCAGTGCTCTTCGCTAATGATACTTTTGGTGAAGCATGTACCTAGTTTGCTAGAAATTTTCTTGGTCTAAGTACGTCTTGATATACTCGTGCCTTCTGCCGGTCCTCCTCTGCATCCAGTAGTTGGAGGTATATGTCACTGATGAGTCAAAATAATGACGAAACGGTTACTGGTATCATTTTGTCGATTATTTCGTGGCTGGCACATCATACAAATTGATACTAAATATTTGATTATAATATTTAATTATTTCTGCCTCTCACACATTAATACATTTGCTTATTAATTCAATAAATCAAATTTTTTACCGATTTCTCAAATAATACATAATCTGATCACGATTATGTATTATTATGCAGTTAAATGAGACAGTTTATCTTCTAGTTAAATCAATTTTAGATTTAACAAAGAAATTTTAAATTGGGATGAAGAGAATATAATTGTCAATGGAATTGTTGTCATTGAACCACCTTACGATGAAGACAGTACTAGCTTGATTCACACTAGACAAAGAAACATCAAGGTTTCAGAAGATACATTTAAAAGAATTAAACTCTATGTGAGTATTAAATAATTTTATATTTTGTCAATCATTATTTTTTTAGTTACATCGAATTGCTGAACAAAATCGAAATTAGACATCTGATCGTCATAATAATTAATTTTTGAGTTTTCAAAAAATACCTCTGATCATTTGTTAATTTTAATTTACAAGTAAATATAATATCGAAATTTCGATTTATTATTTAAGACAGGAGTCCAGGTTCGGGAAAATTAAAGAGCTTTCTAGGTTGCAACAAAAAATGAAAAGTGTTTCATCGAAGGTATCTATTTGCTTATTCTATTGCCAGATAATTTAAAAATTTTAATCGTATTACAAATTTTAGTTTTAATTGTTGTATTAAATTTCTAATTTTTTTTTATTATAATTGTAGTATATTATTAAATGTTACAAGACATAATTAAATTTATATTTATCTTTAATATAAAAAATAAATCAGCACAGATGGATTTTAATAGTAAATATAATAAATATAATAATTTATATTTCTCGTGTGTATCTAAATATAAATACTAATTTTATATTTTTACCCACATTTTTTGAATTAATAAAGCACATTATATTTTATGTTTTGTCTCTCTATTATATTTGGTCTCTTTATGCTTCGTTTTTTGTGTCTTTTTATTTTTGTTCTTTTATATTTGTTTTTAGTCTTTTTATTTTTGTCTATTTTTTGGTCTTTTACTTTTTGTCTATTTTTTAACGTTTTTTTTAGTCTTTTTATTTTATGGTTGGTTTTTCTTTTTCATGCTGTCTCTTTTTTAGTCTTTTATTTTATGTCTATTTTTTTAGTCTTTTTTAGTCTGTTATTTTATGTTTTGTCTATTTATTTTTGTCTATTTTTGTCCATTTTTTATGTTTAATTTTTTAGTCATTTTATTTTTGTGTTTTATTCTTTAATTTTTTGGATATTTTATTTTTAATCTTTTAATTTTTGGTCATTTTATGTTTTTTTTGGTCTTTTTTATATTTGGTCTTTTTATTTTTAATCTTTTTATTTTTTTTATTCTTGGTCTTTTTACTTTTGGCCTTTTAACATTTCATTGTTAGTCTTTTTTTGTCTTTTTTGGTCTATTTATTTTTTGTTTGTTTCTTTTTTGTCTATTTGTTTTTTGTCTATTTAATTTTGTCTTTTAATGTTTAATTTTTTAATTGTTTCGTTTTTGGTCTTTTTTATTTTTCGTCTTTTTATTTTTAGTCTTTTTTTGGTCTTTTTTGGTCTTTTTATTTTTGGTCTTTTTACTTTTGGCTTTTTATTTTCGGTCTATTTGTTTTTTTTGGCCTTTTTATTTTTGGTCTTTTTATGTTTGTTTGTTTTTTATTTATTTTTATTTTTTTGATATTTTTATGTTTTGTCAATTTATTTTTGTCTTTTCTTGCTTGGTCTTATTTTCTTAGCCTTTTTGCCTTTTTTGTTTGGTTTTTTTGACCCTTTTATTTTGTCTTTTTATTTGTTGTCTTTTTTTGTCTTTCTATTTTTGTCTTTTCTTGTTTGGTTGTTTTGGTCTTTTTATTTTTGGTTTTTTTTATGTTTGTTTGTTGTATTTTTATCTTTTGTTTTGATTTTTTCTTATTGTTTGTTTTTATTTGTACTTTTCTATTTTTTTTGGTCTTTTTATGTTTGGTTTTTTTGTCTTTTTATTTTTTGTCTATTATGTTTTTTTTATATTTTGTTGTCTTTATTTTTTTGATATTTTATGTTTTGTTCGTTTTGTCTTTTTATTTTTTGTCTTTTCTTGTCTTTTTATGTTTCTTTTGTTATTTTATTTTTCTAATTATTTTTGTCTTTTTATGTTTGTTTTAGTCCTTTTATGTTTGTTTGTCCTTTTTTTATATATTTTTGTCTTTTTATGTTTTTTTATTATCTTTTTTATCATTTTATATTAGTCTTGTTTTGTTTGATTTCTGTTAATCTGTTTATTTTTTGTCTTTTTATGTTTGTCTTTTTATGTTCGTTTTCTTTTAATCCTTTTTTTTGTCTTTTTTGTCTTTTTATGATTGGTTTCTTTTAATCATTTTATTTTGTGTCTTTTTTTGTCTGTTATTGTTTGTTTTTTGGTTCTTTTAATTTATTTGTCCTTTTTTATTTATTTTTGTCTGGTTTTTTTTCCTTTTTTTTCTGTTTTTGTTTGATTTCTGTTAATCTTTTTTTGTCGTTTTACGTTTGTTTTTTGGTTCTTCTATGTTTTTTTGTCTTTTTATTTTTGTCCTTTTATGTTTGGTTTCTTTTAATCTTTTTATTCTGTCTTTTTATTTTTGTTTTTTGGCCCTTTTATGTTTGTATTATTTGTTCTTTTTGTATTTAGATTTGTCTTTTTATGTTTGTTTTTTGCTTCTTTTACGTTTGTTTTTTGGTCTTTTTTGTTCTTTTTTCTTTTTAGTTTTGGTATTTATGTTTGGTTTGTTTGGTCGTTTTTGTCTTTTTTGTCTTGTTATGTTTGTTTTTTTGGTTTTTTACTCTTTATTTTTGTCTCTTTATTTTTCTGTTTTTTTTAGTCTTTTTGTGTTTGGATTTATTCACCCTTTAATTTTCTTTTTGTTTTTGTCTTTTCTTATTTGTTTTTTTGGTCTTTGTATGTTTGTTTATTGGTATGTTTATTTTTTGTATATTTATTTTTGTCTTTTTATTTTTGGTTTTATTGGTTCTTTTTCTATTTATTTTTGTCTTTTCTGGTTTGGTCTTTTTTAATCTTTATATTTTTTTGTCTTTTTTGGTCTGGTCTTTTTTAATCTTTATATTTTTTGCCTTTTTTGGTCTTTTTTTGTCTATTCATTTATATATTTATTTTTTGTCTATTTATTTTTGTCTTTTAATGCTTACTTTTTTGGTCATTTTATTTTTGGTCATTTTATTTTTGATCTTTTTACGTTTAATCTTTTCATTTTTGGTCTTTTTATGTTTGTTTTGGTCTTTGTATTTTTTTGCCTTTCTTTTGGTCTTTTTGTTTTTTGTGTGTTTTTATTTTTGGTCTTTTTATGCTATTTTTAACACATTTAATTTTTTGTCTATTTATTTTTGTCTTTTAATGTTTAATTTTTTGGTTATTTTACTTTTGGTCTTTTAATTTTTGGTCTCTATATGTTTTTTGGTCTTTTAATTTTTTGTCTATTTATTTTTGTCTTTTAATGTTTAATTTTTTGGTGTTTTGTTTTTGGTCTTTTTATTTTTGATCTTTTTACTTTTGGTCTTTTTACTTTTGGTCTTTTTACTTTTGGTCTTTTTACTTTTGGTCTTTTTACTTTTGGTCTTTTTACTTTTGGTCTTTTTACTTTTGGTCTTTTTACTTTTGGTCTTTTTACTTTTGGTCTTTTTACTTTTGGTCTTTTTACTTTTGGTCTTTTTACTTTTGGTCTTTTTACTTTTGGTCTTTTTACTTTTGGTCTTTTTACTTTTGGTCTTTTTACTTTTGGTCTTTTTACTTTTGGTCTTTTTACTTTTGGTCTTTTTACTTTTGGTCTTTTTACTTTTGGTCTTTTTACTTTTGGTCTTTTTACTTTTGGTCTTTTTACTTTTGGTCTTTTTACTTTTGGTCTTTTTACTTTTGGTCTTTTTACTTTTGGTCTTTTTATTTTTGTCATTTTATGTTTGGTTTTTTTTTGTTTTTTTTTTGTCTATTTATATTTTGTTTATTGAGAAAAGTCTTGGATATTGTGACGACCCATCTCCGCAACTTTTAAAATCATTATGCATAATGATTTTAAATCATTATGCATAATATAGACCCAACATAGCAACAAGGCTAAATACATAATAAAGACATATTACTTGTATTAGAAACAATATACTTGTATTATAATTTCACAAGAAGAAATATGTCTTTATTATGTATTTAGCCCCGTTGCTATGTTGGGTTGAGAAATATGAACAGAAACCTTACAACATAGCAATTCCGCCTAGGTTCATTAATTCTAATTCTGATACATAGTATGTTATTTACTGGTCAATTCATATAAATTTACTTTTTTACATATTAATATATTAGTTTAATATAATATATTAGTTTATAATATATTATTAGCATAATATATTAGATTTAATATATTATGCTGTATATTTTATAATATACAGCATAATAGTCAAACTATATTTCATAAACATATGAGATTAATAGGACATGATATAGGATATTGTAAATTATTTATTTTAGATCATATAGTTAAAGAAAAAAGACTATTAAATCAAAAGCTATTAAAAATAGAAGAATATTCCATGTATTAATTCGGATTCAATGACGTGGTCCTTTTTTATTTATTTATTGTCTATTTATTTTTTGTCTTTTTATTTCTGTTCTTTTTTTGCAAATATTTTATTGTTCGAAATTAATACTGGTATAAAACACTATTTCAGTATTAATTCTACAAAAGAATTTTTAGAACAGACAAAAGGAATAAATTTTCAAAATATAAATACATACGATTTTAGTACGCTTTATACAAATCTAGGTTTAGTAGATATTAAAGAAGCGTTAGTAAAATTAATTAACCTTATATTCGGAAAAAGATATACATATATATGTTATAATAATTATAACGCCTATCTAACAAAAATTAAACCATCAAATAAATATAAATATATGGATAAAATTGAATTAATAGAATCCTTAAATATTTTGATAAATCAAAATTATTTAAAAGTAGGGACATCTATATTTAGACAAGTAAAAGGTGTTCCAATGGGTGGTAATAGTAGCCCAATTATAGCTGACTTGTTTTTAAGCTTTATAGAATATGAATTTGTTCATAACTGTGTAAAAACTAAATCTAAACAATATAAATATATGAAATATATGTTTCGATACATTGATGATATATGTGTATTAAATTCTAATAATTTGTATTCAATTAGTAAACAAATTTATCCAGAAAGCCTTATTCTTAACAAAACCAATATTGATGTTAAAGAAGGTCTATATCTAGATATGAACATTTAATTAACATCAATTAAAACTATTATTAATTTATCTCGTAAAGATGACATATTTAAATTTACAAGAAACATATTTTTGCATGAGCATTGATGCATACCATATAATATAAAATATATTACATAAAATAATGAAATTTTAAGAATTGCAACAATATGTAATGATATTGGCTTTCTTCAAAATTGGCTTCATTTATTGGCTTCTTTCGATCTTTTTATTTTTGTAATTATTTTTGTCTTTAATGTTTTGTTTGTATGTTTTTTTTTATTTTTTGTCCTTTTTTGTCTTATTATGTTTTTTTTTGTCTTTTTTTCTATTTGTTTTTGTCTTTTTATGTTTTTTTTGTCGATCCTTTAATTTTTCTAGTTTTCTTTTGTCCTTTTTGTATTTATATTTGTCTTTTTATGTTTGTTTTTGTCTTCTTTACGTTTGTT
Source organism: Pomphorhynchus laevis (assembly GCA_012934845.2). Taxonomy (NCBI): domain Eukaryota; kingdom Metazoa; phylum Acanthocephala; class Palaeacanthocephala; order Echinorhynchida; family Pomphorhynchidae; genus Pomphorhynchus; species Pomphorhynchus laevis. Next base: position 22,704 of record WNNJ02002336.1, read on the forward strand.
ATTTTGCCTTATTTGTTTGTTTCTTTTTGTCTTTTTATCTATTTTGTCTTATTATTTTTGTCTTCTTTTGTATTTGTTTTGCCCTTTTATTTATTTTTGTCTTTTTATGTTTTTTTTAATCTTTTTTGTCTTTTTATTTTGGTCTTTTCTTGTTTGGTTTGTTTGGTCTTTATGTTTTGTCTTTTTTTGTCTTTTTATGTATTTTTTGTCCTTTTATTTTTCTAATTATTTTTGTCTTTTTGTTTGGTTATTTTATTTTTGTTCTTTTTTGCCTGTTTTGTTTGGTTTTTTTCTTTTGTCTTTTCATGTTTGGTTTTTTGGTCGTTTTGTTTTTGTTTCTTTTATTTTTGGTCTTTTTATTTTTAATCTTTTTATTTTTGGCCTTTTTATTTTTAATGTTTTTATTTTTGGTCTTTTTATTTTTGGTCTTTTTATTTTTTGTCTCTCCATTTTTTGTCTATTTATTTTTTGTCTATTTATTTTTGTCTTTTAATGTTTAATTTTTTGGTTATTTTACTTTTGATCTTTTTGTGTTTTTAGGTTTTTTTTGGTTTATTTATTTTTGTCTTATAATGTTTAATTTTTTGGTTGTTTTGTTTTTGGTCTTTTTATTTTTGGTCTTTTTACTTTTGGTCTTTATGTTTTTTGTCTTTATGTTCTGTTGGTCTTTTTATTTTTTGTCTATTTTTTTGTCTTTTTTGTTTTTTATGTTTTTGCTTTTAATTTTTTGTATTTTATTTTTGTTTTGTTTGGTATTTTTATTTTTTATCTATTTATTTTTGTCTTTTCTTGTTTTTTTTTCTCCTTTTATTGTTCTATTTATTTTTGTCTTTTTATGATTGGTTTTTTTTCTCTTTTTATTTGTTGTCTTTTTGTTTTTGGTCTGTTTATTTTTGTCTTCTTTTTGGTCTTTTACTTTTTGTCTATTTTTTGGTCTTTTTGTTCTTTTTATTTTTGTCTATTTATTTTTGGTCTTTTTTTGGTATTTTTGGTCTTATGTACATTTGAAACATTTGTTATTCGAGTTCTAATTTGCTCATTGGATTCCTATAAATTTTATCGAAGATTTTGATAAATCCCCCACATATCTTTTTATTGACACTTTTTGTATTTATTTCTAATGATAAGGATTTCGTTAAGAACTATATAACCACATAGAGTTAAAAAAAAACAAAAAGAGCAGAAAACAGTCAGTCCGGTCATTAATGGATCCTGCATTGTGTCACGGCCTCAGGTTCACTTGAATCTGAGCCTTCCAGCTAATCTAACACGCCGCTCTCCTACTAAGCCGTCCGGAGTTTCTTACTCTCCGAAGAATCCAATCGAGGCGGACTATGCTCTTTAATCGCGAGATGACGAGCTTTAGAAATCTTAATCTTTGTTCTCAGGGACGTCCTCTTGGAAAGAAGACTAATCTTGATATAGCCCAAGTATTTTACTGAACCCCAGGTATTTTACTTGACTTGTGAAGGTAGGGAGTGGTTAAGGCTGCAAAATGGTGGAGAGTGCAGATAGTGCTAATCTCTTAAGCTTCTATTTGGTAGTAGGGGCACCATGAAAGACGACCACTTGCGATTTAGTGGAGTTGAGAACATGATTGGATATGGGAGCTGGTCTTTTAATCTAAAAAATAATAGGCTGATGTCAGAAACTACATCTTTGCAACTGCGTCCAGAGAACGAGAACAGGGGCTGTGATATTATCAGCGTATACCTCAAGATATTAATCGCGTTTAAATATTTCGTAGAGTATAATGGAGGCAGCAAGATACAAGATTGAAGAAAGTTGGGACCCTGCTCTCACACCCGTATAGGGTAGAACTTACGTGCATCAGGATCGTCTTCATAGAAGAATTGCTTAGGATACAACAATATTTCCACCATGTTAACAATTCTCGCAGGCAACCCAAAGGACTTGAGAGAAGTGATAACAAAAAGGATGGAAATGCGTTCAAATGCAGCCGACAAGTCAAGAAAAATAGTCACAGCAAGCTGATGACTATTATCATGAGAAAACTGCTCCACTTCACCTATTGCTGAATGTACCGAGCAATCTTTTACGTACCCATGAAAACCTGGTGGGATTAAATTTCGCCTACTTAGATGATCGCGGATTTTACACGCAAGCGCTTTTTCGTAAATGAAGATGAGGGAGTGTTGAATCGAAATGAGTCGCAGATCTTTAGGACATAAAATCGACTTATTTTTTGCTATAAAAACACGACGACTAATATTTATGCCAGCAATATTGAACAAGGAGGATAATAGCATTGTGATGGCGACCTCCCCTCTCTAGCTGTCTTTCAAAAGCTGACAGACCCGAGTGGAGAGTGGCGCGTGGGTTCTGGAGTTGCCTGGAAGTGGCCATAGGTAGTTTAGGATATCTGCGACAGATAGATCCCTACTCCTGAAGTCACACCAAGGCGGGATTGGTTGAGGAGATTGAGTGGCTACATAATTATGTAAGGACAGTGACTCTAAAACTTTGTCAAGGCCTATGCTACCAATCCAAATCAAGCCTCTATCCTTCCAGCAGATAAACTTCTTCATGAATATCTTCGTGAAGGAAGCTTGAGAAGGGTTAAGGTCAGCAATGCTTGCCCTATCCATATTCAGCTGGAACCTAGAGCTTCAGTATTCATTCGAGATGGCCTGTCTGGTGGAAAAGAGAGATTGGGAAAATGTAGCATTTTAATGAAGACCTAGAGTTTTGCTGGAGTGGGATTGTATATGTGACCTTTATCAGTAGTCAAAATCAACGCGGTACTTGCGATGAGAGGTGGGAATTAAATTCAGTCAAACTATAATTACCAATTCTAAGGAATAATTGGATATCTGCCTGAAAGAAGGTTACTCTGATGGGTTCAAAGTGAGACCTCCTTCTTAGCAACTTATATTCCTCTATCCGTCAGCGAATAAGGTCATGAGAGGTGGACTGATGTTGGCGCAACTGCTTAGTACAGTTGGGTTTCAACAACCACTTCTTATGAATCAGTAAGATTCGAGGAGTGAATTAGTTGTTGAACAATGAAAGGTGGGGACGGTGGTTTGTAAATAAGATAGTCGTTCCTGGTTCTGCGGTTTGCAGCATTAATCCAACGATCAGTTCTGTCGTTGAAGTCACATACTAACATGTCATAACCGCTACCCAATATACGATCCAGGAGGTCACGGTTCTTGTGAATTTCTCCTGACCGGATATAGATATTGGCTATGCTGATGCGTTGACCGTTTTTATAGAGTGGTATGTCTAAACAAGACAAGCCTGGACAAGAATAGTTAAGTAAGAGGGATGATCTTAAGGAGCGTTTTACTAGGGTTAAAAGACCTTGAGATGAAAATTGTTAGGTGGGGTTATGTACGGAGTATAGTAGGTGTAGATGTGTTTAGAAAAAGTTGAGTAATTTCCTGTGTGAGCCGGATAGACTGCGTCTCCTGAAAGAATATAACATCTGCATCTCTACCAGATAGAAGGCTAAGGCAGAAGCACCTTCATTACTTTGCATTGTGTTAAGTTAGTTGGAGTGGGATGCCTCCTCCTAGTCTGAACCGGAGGTGAGAAGGTTGTCTTCCCACATCCAGCCGGACAAGTTAGAGACACTTGCCAAAGGGCGTTATCTTCAATTTCCCGTCGTGACCCCATCTGCCAATCTCCATAGGTTTCCATTCTGCTTGGTAATTGTAATAGGAGGCACTGTTTTAGAAGAAGGCAGGATTGGTTTCTTGGAAGAGGAACTGAATCTCCTCTTAGAATTCATACTTGATTCTGCTCTCTTTTTTGAAGATTTAGCAACAGGAAGAGAGATTATGGAAGGCTTAGAGGGTGTATTTGCCAAACTGGCAATCAGTAATTCAATCGATCGAGTTGTTTCTTGTTTAAGTGTTCTAAAGAAGTTGAACATTTCGTCCATGTTAGGTCCAGATGAGTAGTTCTTGAATGCTGAACATCTTGACCACGCAGGATGTTCAAGCTAGCAATTTATGTATTTTGGGGCTAGTTTGCATTGTGCTTCATGGACGGATTCATCGAATCCACACACTCCGCATTTCTTCATCCTACCACAGGTGGAACTCCAGTGTCCTCACATGTGACACTTGTTATAATGTAAAAATGGAAGATTGTCCGTACTTACAATTGTAAAGTTTAGATTGCAAGCCATAAAAGCATTGTATGCTCGATTAGACCGGAGATGGACATTGCCTTTCGGTATTAGCGAATGCTTTAGGAAGAGTCTGGTCGTCTTTGCTTTAAATAGATATAATGTTTTGAAGGGAAGAACGCTTTTGAAGTTCTGCGATATCTTCTTTTTCTAGGTCGGGGATAATGTTAGTAATCTTTACTGACGGCAAAATAGGCTTTGATACTAGAGTTCCATTATGGGAACAATTTTCTTTAAAGAACTTAGCAAAAGAGGTGGCTAAGTCCGAGGATACAAAGGATATCCTGTAGTAGTTATTCATCACTTTTGCAGAGTTGATCATAACTCTATTTGGTTGTGTATTAATAAATTTGCTCAGAAATTCGTTAAAATACTGTTTTTTCCATTGGAATTATGGGAGTACTGTCAACCAGATTAACAGTTTCTTAATAGGAGGAAGCTCCTCCATTTCACGATTTAGAAAAGTAATGTTACTAACCTTAATTCTTTAGTTTGCATGATCAGTTTTTCTATTATGTAATTCATTTATTTTTTGTAATTGTGTATAGAATTTGCTCATAACTTTTTATAAGATATCGTATTACGTGAGTATTTACTTCGCACTCATATGAAATATCGCACTCATATTGCGTATTATCAAATGCTTCTCTTTCATGATATTGCTGTAATGATTAGATAATTTACATAAAGCTTCTTTTTATTTGTTTCTTTTTAATTGAACAAATGTGTTTTATAGAAGCGAAGGTTTGTTGTTTAAACTAATTAAAGCAATAATTAAAGTAATTATTGATAAAAAATAATGATCGAATTTTTTATGTAACGATCACTTTCCTAGGCAGTAGATGTGAAATGATCGTAGTGTGAAATGATCACACATTTCTGCTTGCCTATTAAATATTACACACTTACTGTTCAATTTGCAAATTTTATCTTTTAATCATTTAATAATAAAAAAAGATTAATCTCTTAAGATTAAAAGATTAATCTCTTAATCTTTTAAGATTAACTTTTCTTGATTAGCTGAGATTAAAGTTTGCCAATTTGTTGATCGAATTTGCCAATATGTCGTATTAACGGTAACCCATATTTTAGAAAATTAATTTTTAATAATTAATAATATTTATATTTTTAATTATTATAATAAAATATAAATATTAATGTATAATTAATATACATTAAATATAAATATTAAATATAAATATAATTAATATTAATATTAATTAATATTTATATTGAATGTTGTTTATTTTATTCGTGATATCACAATTCTAGTCTATTTATTTTTGTTCTTGTCTGGTACAATGCACATTATTTTTGAAATAAATAATTTTTTACAAGTTCAAAGTAAAAACATTAACTTCATAATAGTTCCCATAGCGAGCAACAGTAAAAAACATTATAAAACCCACATGTAAAACATCCGATTAGCGACCTCCGATTAGCGCTGTTCCAAACGGACTCCTCGAACCCTTTCTCACTTCACCCTCGACTTGTTTGTATGAGATTTTGCAAGGACTATGGATATCAGACCGTGGAGCGAGAGTACATCTTTGGTAGAAGTACTCCGATGCGAGATCGTAATTTTCGCGTTTAATTGCTCCTTTTACGCTACGAGTAAAATTCAAGACAGGAACTTGTGTTTTTTGTGGTATTCGACCGAGCGGGAGCGTTAAAAAAACGCATGTGTCGAGAAAAGTACGCTCTGTCTTGATCCCAAATAGGCCTGTACACACAATGCTGAATCTTGAATTTCTATGTTGTGTCGTTGTTGGTGAGCGAACCTCTGGATTAATTAGGCACGATTAATTACTTGTTTGAACATTTTCTACTATTTTGTATAAGTAGTCACGTTTAACTGTATTGTAGAAGTTTTGTTTTACTATAAAAGTATATTGTAGTTTACTTTAAACTACAATTTAGTTTGTAAATTGTAGTCACGTTGGGAGTGTGTCGTAAGTAATCATGTTACAAAATATAAAAATATATGAAAATATATTATATAATATAAACATAATATAATATAACATAAATATAATATATGTAAATATATGAAAGATATTCTTTATAGTTCGGTTTAAATTACTTAATTATAATTTAAAAGTAAACATTTACTAATAGATTTTCTTTTAACTATCAGTAATTAGGAAATTGAAACAACTTGAGATATGTGTATTATATACGTATAATCGTATAATAATAACCATATGCTAACTTGAAATTTAGTATTTCTATTTATAGCTTACAGTATCCTTAAGTTATCCTTTTTTACTTCATTGGATTTAGATGATATTGAGTAAAATAACTCAACTCTGCAGACTCTTACATTTATTGGTGCCTCACTCTCGAAGATGACTCACAGTCAACGTCATCTTTGCATAAAAAATTTCCACATTTAATTCCTTATTAACCGGCCTCCCTTAATTTGCTCATCATAAAATCGACGAATTTGAACAACGTCAGATATTGAAAGTGTTAAGTCATTAGGGATATCATCATGATTGGGATATCACAGGATCAAAAAGCCAATAGTTTGTTGGTGTGTTGTCCTGGAACAAAAGTTTAGTAACTAGTTGCGTATCGCCACAATCGATCAACTTGAAACTACTTGTATAACTATTATGAAACCACTTTCATAATAGTTTGGAACTAACTGACCTTAATGACGTGGTTATTTATCACAATAAACCGTTTTAAACCTTATTACATTTTGCATTTTAGCTATTAATTACATTTAGCTAATGCATTTATTATAAGCTAATACATTTATTCTTTATTATTATAAGCTAATACATTTATTAATTATTGTAGATTTATTTATTTAGTTCAGTATTTTATTTTAAATATATTAAATTTTTTTATTATTTATAATTTAATTTAGTTAATTATTAATTACTAGGAATTAGTGCTTGACAAAATAATAAGTTCAATATTTATAATTATCATTGAATTGATGATCTCTTTCTATTTACTCTATTTTTTCGATAAAAATAAAAATGGAATTATTTGAGAAAATTATTTTATTCCGTATTTAATCGTAAATATTCGAAGATTTTGCATTTATCATTTTAAAAATATGAATAAATTTGCAGTTTTTTGAATTAAGGTATTTAATGATCCCGTTCATGGCCACATTGAACTTCCTTATTTGATAGTTCAAATAATAGATACTCCCCAATTCCAACGATTGCGTAATATTCGTCAACTTGGTACAACAAACTTCGTTTACCATGCAGCTTCGCATTCCCGATTCGAGCATTCACTCGGGTAATATTCTAATTTTAAGTTTTTTTTTTTATATTCAAGACATATTCATGGATTATCTTAGTATGGGATTATTGCGTAGAATCACTAGAAGCATTTCTCAATCAGCTGAATAGCTTTTTGGAATTGAAGTTTACGCCCTCCAATACATATTTGATGTATCGATTTATAAAAGCGAGGCTGGTGAATGGCATACTAAGATTCACAAGAAATTCAAAGGTGTTTGGTCTATGGTTGATACGAGATCCTCCCAAGAAATATCCAAATTAGCACTTTAACCTAGCTAGGAAGTTATTTTCACGTGGATATTCCGTTAGGCAGTTCAACGCACAATTTCGAATCGTTGGTAAATTTAATCGAGCTGATTTTTTATCGATCCTAGATAAGACTAATAGATTTGACAACCTAGTAATCAGCTGAATATGCGCATGAATTTCGAAGAATGGATTTTAAGGCAAAGCGTGTAGGCATGGATAGACCTATGGTTTAAAATCTTAAACATTCTACGAGCGTGTTTGTTTGCAAATATTCATAATCCATCAAACGCAAGCAAACTAAACAATATTGGATAGCACAGGACATGTGTGCAACTGAATGATTGCCACTGAAATAATTTAAAAGATAAAAATAATGCATGTATATGTGACTATATGGTGATGGTTCGAAAACACTAGTTTTGGCAAAATCCTTTTTGTCAGTTGTAGAATGCATAAAACTTCGTGCGTATTCCAAAATTCTTTGGGATTATCGATCACTTATTTTAATGAACAAAATTTAAAATATTTTTATTTAGTGTGTGCTATCTCGCCGGGGAATTAATAAATTTGCTTATGCTGAAGCAACCCGAGTTAGGAATAACGGAGGCAGATTCACTTTGTGTTCAAATAGCTGGACTGTGTCATGATCTCGGGCATGGTCCATTTTCGCATTCCTTCGAGTCTTTTATGAACCGGATTGATCCTAACGTCCACTGGAGTCACGAAAACGCATCAGTGAAAATGTTTCGACATATTATTGCAAAGAACAAGCTAACGAATAAATTCAATCAGTTTCAATTGGACCAGGATGATCTTGAATTTATCGAATATCTTATTGACCCGTTGTGTTCTGAGGTATTCAAGTAATTTAGTTGTTTTGATAGCTTTAATTTCTTCTAAATCATTTCTAAAGATATTATTCAATGAAACAGTTTAATGTCAGCTTCTAACGCAGGCATTGGCTTGTATTAAGGCTAATGCTTATATTTAAAGTCTAATGTGTAACACTTGATTAATGGAACGAAGAAAGTAGTTTTAAATAGTCAATATGTTGTTATCTAATTGTTAGCATCTGCAGAATTTCGTTTTAATTGCACTCCATTACCACAAAGGTATGTTATATTTTATGTATTTTTAACTTAATTTAATAGCAATATTTTCAAACTATATGTTAATATTGCTTTGTCGTTTAATTTTGAATTTATAAAGTATTTTATATGTTAAAAAATAATTGAAATAATTAGGCGTTACTTACTGAATAATTTAATAATTTAATATTAATAATTAATAATTTAATATTTAATAATTTTTATCATTAAATAATTTAGGCACTTTTAAATTCATAATCAAATGTGATCAGTATTTTTTTAATTTACTCGATTTTATTCAAAATTTACTAATCGTAATCAATTGATATTAGTTGAATGTTTCTATGATGATAAATATTAAAGACTTAAAGACATTATGATAATATTCAAAAATATAAACAAATCTGCATTTACGTACATGTATAATTTGATATACATGATTATATATAATTATACAACATATAATTTAATATACAATTTAATATTCGGGCACATATGGCATGATTGCACAATTATAGGCTATAATTTATGCAATCATCATACTATGCCGATTCATAATTTCAAACGAAGTAAAATTTTGATATCAAATAGCATATGCAGTTTCGATCTTTAAATTTTATTATATAAATATTAAAAAGTTAATTAAAAGTTAATATTAAATATTTCCGGTATAACTAAGTTGTAAAACATCAAAAAGTAAATTAAATTATAAGGACATTTTATTTTCATTGCATACAATTTATTATTTTTAATCTTTTGATTGGATTTTTAGCACAACCCGTTCGTAAAACGACCAAATAAGCATTTCTTAAGTGAAGTGAGTAATAAATTCAAGTTTTGTTAACTATGCCTTTTGCTAAATATAATTTAAATGCATTTTATTTTCATCATATCTTGATTCATGTATTTGTATTATAGCAAACCTCTGTCGAAATACAAAATAATTTTTATGTTAATTAATATATGATAAATTTTAATAAATCAATGGATCTTAAACGAGTAATAGTATTTATTGTAATATTATTTGATACCTTTTGGTGATGAATATACTACTCACTTCATATTTTAGGGACTGTGTATTTAATAATGTAGACATACAGATAAAGATTTTACTGTGAATGCTTTAAAATAATTTTACAGATAGTTAAATTAACAGTTTTTAACTTGCATTTCAAATCGTGAGAATATTTTCATTTTATTGTTTTTATATTTAATTTATTTACTAAGAATATAAAAATAGTATAATGTTCAAGCTTATTTCGTGATCTAATCAGTAGCAAATATTTAGTACTTAATATTTTCTACTTAAATGGAAATAATTAATAAATTGGGTTCTGATAACTTCAGAACCAATAGTTCTAAATCGTTTGTGCCATAAGTATGTATTGTTCAAAATGTGCCATATTCTGCTTATTAATTACTAATACTAATTACTAATTAATTGCTTTTAATTAACTAAATTGCTTATATTAAGCGAGTACTGATTTATTTGAGATGTAAGTTTCGAGTTTTTTATAACTTAAAAAAGTTTTCTTTTAACGTTATACAAATAGTATAACGATTAAAATATTTAATGATTCTGCTTATTAATTACTCTCTCCGCTTATTTTAAAACATTTATGATTTAATTAATTTAAATTGATTAATTTAAACAATGATTCTTTTCGCGATGTAAAATTCAAGTTTATTTTTTACAATAGTTTTCTTCAAACATTAGACAATTATTAAAACATTTATGATTAAGCCTCTCTATTAATTAAATTGCTTATATTGATCGAATACTGATTTTGATTTAAGATGTAAGTTTCGAGTGTTATAACATATTCTACACATAGTGTGTTATAATTGTGATCCTTTAATATCAAATGTCTTTTTAATTTGTAATGATTTATTTTTACCATAATTTTTTTCTAGATTGTATGCAATAAATATAGTGGAATGGACGTGGACAAATGGGATTACTTTGCTCGAGACTGTTATTATTTAAATCTAGGAACATTATTTGACTATCACCGCTTCATAAAATACGCGAGAGTTATTGACGTTGATGGAGAACTGCATATTTCAACGAGGGAAAAGGTTAGCAAAACCTTATTGCTTTTTATTTAGATTTTTGATTTCCAATTTATAGGAAATGAATGCTGTAAATGACCTGTACATTACGAGAACGATGTTACATCGACGCGCTTATCAGCATCCTGTCGCCAAGGCAGTTGAAATAATGTACGTGGTTTATTAATTTTTATTTAATGAATAGTTTGTTTTCTTTTATCTTGTAAACTGAGCTTTACTTTAAAAGAAAGTTGATTCATACAATCTTTTTATTAAGAAAGTTATTAAGGCTTTATTATAGTTTTTAGTAAAATATAGCCAGGCACATTCAACTTTAATTGAATGATTAACACGTCAGACAAAAAGTCGTTTGCTAAAATTCATTCAATGCTTTTACTTCCAGTGTTTAGATCTTTTTGATCTAAAAAGATCTATAATAACGTAGAAAAGATGTATATTATCTTTTATAATAATATATAAAAGATGATAATAATATAATAATTATATTATTATAATATAATATATGTGGATTGTTGTGTATCGCAACAATCCAATGTAACAATCCATATGCAACAATCCAAGTTTGTGAATTGTTGCATATCAATCCGATATACAACATTTGGACTAATTTGAGTCCGATATAAATTTCGGACTCGAATTAGTCCGATATTTGATATCGGAATCAAATTAGTTTGATATTCTATAATGAATTTAACTTTGCAAGGCAACAATCCATATGCAACAATCCAAGTTTGTGAATTGTTGCATTACAATCCGATATACAACATTTGGACTAATTTGAGTCCGATATAAATTTCGGACTCGAATTAGTCCGATATTTGATATCGGACTCAAATTAGTTTGATATTCTATAATGAATTTAACTTTGCAAGGCAACCATCCATATGCAACAATCCAAGTTTGTGAATTGTTGCATATCAATCCGATATACAACATTTGGACTAATTTGAGTCCGATATCAAATTTCGGACTCGAATTAGTCCGATATTTGATATCGGACTCAAATTAGTTTGATATTCTGTAATTAATTAAACTTTGCAAGGCAACAATTCATATGCAACAATCCAAGTTTGTGAATTGTTGCATATCAATCCGATATACAACATTTGGACTAATTTGAGTCCGATATCAAATTTCGGACTCGAATTAGTCCGATATCAAATTTCGGACTCGAATTAGTCCGATATTTGATATCGGACTCAAATTAGTTTGATATTCTATAATGAATTTAACTTTGCAAGGCAACCATCCATATGCAACAATCCAAGTTTGTGAATTGTTGCATATCAATCCGATATACAACATTTGGACTAATTTGAGTCCGATATAAATTTCGGACTCGAATTAGTCCGATATTTGATATCGGACTCAAATTAGTTTGATATTCTATAATGAATTTAACTTTGCAAGGCAACAATCCATATGCAACAATCCAAGGTTGTGGATTGTTGCATATCAATCCGATATACAACATTCGGACTAATTTGAGTCGGATATCAAGCTTCGGATTCGAATTAGTCCGATATTTGATATCGAATTCAAATTAGTTTAATATTCTATAATGAATTTAACTTTGCAAGGCAACAATAACAATCCATATGTAACAATCCAAGTTTGTGAAATTGTTACATATCAATCCGATATACAACATTCGGACTTATTTGAGTTCGATATCAAATTTCGGACTCGAATTAGTCCGATATTTGATATCGGAATCAAATTAGTTTGATATTCTATAATGAATTTAACTTTGCAAGGCAACAATCCATATGCACCAATCCAAGTTTGTGAATTGTTGCATATCAATTCGATATACAACATTCGGACTAATTTGAGTCGGATATCAAGTTTCGGATTCGAATTAGTCCGATATTTGATATCGGACTCAAATTAGTTTGATATTCTATAATGGATTTAACTTTGCAAGGCAACAATCCATATGCAACAATCCAAGGTTGTGAATTGTTGCATATCAATTCGATTATTTTCTTATCTTTATTTTGAGACATGAAAATTTTTTTATCAGCATTTGAACTTGACATTTTTAGATGCACTAATACATTTTTATTAAACAAAATAGCGTATTCATAGCAATTCGATCATTTGCGTTAATACTTTGCTAGGTTTTAAAAAGCCAATATATCAGTAAAATAAATGTTTTGAAATTTTGTATTTTGAAACTTATGATTTGCATTTTGTTTTTAAAATTATAATGCAATTTGTTTTCGATTGAATTTCCTTAACACTTGTATCAGTGGAAGATTATAGATAAGATTACCTTAAGAGTATAAGATTATTTAAAGATTATTATAGGATTATTTCATATCAAAATAAAATATGTAATAAAATATTATTTTTATATAAAATTACGCGATTTGCATTTATAAACAATTAAAACATTTGATTTGGAAACTGTTTTAACTAGTCATATTTGAATCTTTTTTAATTTAGTTTTTAATTTGCAATTGTGAATCTAAAATATTTGATTGGTGAATATTTCAGGATTGTCGATGTCTTGTTGAAGGCTAACGATGCCATTACCTTACAAGCATCTGGGTTGGTAAAACTGCAAATTTACAGTGAATTATTTTTAATGCTTTGCACAATCATTCAGTTCGAATTTAAATTCGTAAAATTGTTAAATTTTAATTATAATGTTTGAAATTAAAAATATTGTTGGTAGGCATTGATGATTTTCTAATTTATTTGCCTTATATATAACTGATTATTTTTCTTATAACTTCTCTCAATGAAAATATTTACGACAATATTCGTGTTTCATTTAATTGTATTTTGATGCTGTTTGGTTATTCTTTACTAAAACTTGTTCTAAAACTTTATTCTTCTAAAACTTGTTCTCATTAATAAGTCAAAATAATTAAATTGACATTTAATTTAAGTATTTTAATATTATTATATTAGTATTTAATATTATTAGATCGAATAATTAGCATAATCGAATATCAATATCATTCATTATTGACATTAACATTTCACAACTAAATAATAAAATATTATAGTAAATATTTTTTAACTTATTTCGATTTGTAAATAAACTTTTACAAATTGTTTTCATTAAATTTTATTAAATTTTCGTGCTTACACCCTTACAACCATGTTGTACAATAATAATGTACATAATTATTTATTTGTTATAAATAAATAATTATTTATGTACCTTATTTATCTCAATATAAATACGTCAATTTAAATGTACAATATTTTTATTACGATTGATCAGTTTTAAGCAGATTGATCGAAATATAATAAATCTATAAATTAAAACTATATTTTGATCCGTTTCTTTGTACATATAAATTTATAAAACTATAATAAAAAGAAATAGATAGATATTTTAATATCTATCTATAGACAGGTTTTTATAGACAATAGAAAGAAGTTCAATTTTCAGATACGGAAGAATTTAATGGAAAAAATGCATTTATTATATTCCGATTGATCGGTTTTATTCATAATTTAGGCAGATTTATTTTGATTAACTTGTGTTTATGTTTAAATCTTTGCTTGTTTATACAAGTGAAAAATTTCTTAAATTATTTAGTTTTCGAGTTTGATTAAAATCAACGATAATCTATAAAATTGGTTTCAGCTAGCATCATTAGTTATAGGACTGAAACATTTTTTGTTATTTTATTGCAAATATAACGTGACACCTTTTATAAATTTAAAAATTTGATTGGTTCATATTTTAGCTATTTAATTCAGTTTTAATCATCATTTTTATTTATTCTTTTTGATCATTTATTCTGTATTATTATTCTTTTTTATTTATTTATTCTTTTTTGGTCATTTATTCATTTTATCAGCGTTGTCTACTAATCGTATAATTTGTCGTGTAATAAATCACATATATAGATAAGAAAATATACAAATGCAAACTTCATAAATTATATGATATAAATTTTAAATTTTAAAATTTATTTATTTTTAATTTCTATAAAATAAATCATAATTTAATGCTTTATAAATGATAAAATACTACTGTAACTATTTAAGATCGCTACGGTTAGATTTTGGATCGTGTTTACTTTATTAATTTTTTCAAATATAAATTTTATTGTAGCAAACAATTTCGAATATCTGAATGTGTTAATGACATGAATGCTTTTGAACTTCTTGACGATCGTATTCTGTATCTAATACAAACATCTACCGATCCTAGCTTAGAACAATCTAGACAGCTCCTTAGACGAATTGATCAGAGAGACTTTTATAAATTTATCGGTGTCGCCGTGGCCAAAGATCAAAAATATTGGAAAGCATGTGAATCCGGATGGGTAACTTACAATTCTTTATTTTCTCATTTTATATATCGGATGTAAATATTAACTGCATCCTTAAATATTTTGTTAACAAACTTTTATTTAATCGTCTTTTAGATTTTAGGGCAAAGAACAATAGATAGA
The DNA here is from genome assembly GCA_012934845.2 of Pomphorhynchus laevis. Classification (NCBI taxonomy): domain Eukaryota; kingdom Metazoa; phylum Acanthocephala; class Palaeacanthocephala; order Echinorhynchida; family Pomphorhynchidae; genus Pomphorhynchus; species Pomphorhynchus laevis. Next base: position 37,969 of record WNNJ02002336.1, read on the forward strand.
ACAATAAAAATAATAAAATCGAATTAAAAATAAATATTTAAAGTTAGGAAATTGTAAATTATTTAAAAATAAAAAATAAATTAATTTGCTTACATTCTGTCGATCACTGTCGATATAATGTAAAATTCCGATGATTTCGTCAGTTGTTGGCGAAATATATTTACGGGCCTAGTTTATTGCATAAAGTAGGCCAATGTAACTTTGAGAGTAAATATATTCTTAGCGTGAAGTCGAGAAACATTCCTAGTGATTAAGTTGAGTTTAGTTACTATTATATCGATATAAGCTAAATGTTCTAATTATATCGATGAAAATTAACAAGAAAATAGAAATTATAAAATTTCTATTTTATAGCAGGCTTAATTTCTTTTTTATTAACATTTTATTAGTCAAATTGCAAATTAAAATTTGATTAAATTTGATTATAATTTAATTCAAATTTTAATTAAAATAATTTTATTATATAATTAATTAAATTATAACAGTCTTAAAAATTTCCGTTAAAGATTAATATATTTGTAATATTGTATTTTTATACTGTATCATTTATATACTATTTAATGTGTTGTTTGCAAAATGGTTTTTATTTATGATAAGCATTTTTGTTATAAATGTTTAAATTACTCTTATGCATTGTCGTTTGAAGTTTCTTGTAGTCAGATCATTTCCTTCTTGTAAATATATTCACCTTACAAAACATTTAAAGACATTTTGACTTCTGGCTAATATGTAAAAACTGTTTACATTCCACCAAATCCATTATCAAATTTTGAATATTTTCTATAGTATTAGGATTAAATAAAATCATTACAACAAACAGAATTTTTTTAATTTCGACATTATGTTGTAGCATCTGGCGAACGGAAGCCTTGCAGTGAAAATATATTATATTATAATATTTATAATATTATATTATATTGTTTTATGATATTTCATATTTCTAAGCATTTGGTTGCTATTTTGTAGATTATCTTATATTACTCGATAACAGAAATGTTTCTTCTTTGCAAATTGTAATTTTTTATGTGTCCACAGAATATGCCTTTCAGTAAAACTTTAATTTAATGTTTACTTGAATTCGTTCTGACTGAAATATATTGCCTAAAATATTTTTATAATTTTGTAAAGTTCAAAATATTTGTTGATATTTTAACATTTTTGATTGCTAATTATATTCTAGGCAGATAACAATTCAATAATCGCAAATGAAATATGCCAAACAAATAATTCTGAGATTGAAACCAAAGTTGAGCCGGATCATTTGTTTATTGGGGTATTGATTTGAAGTCATTTTTTAATTAGGCGATTGTGTACAGATGCTAACAGCAGCTAGCGAAATATAAATATATTAATTTATATATAAAGATAATGTTATACTAAATATAAAAATAATATTATGCTTGTTATTATGCTTAAGCGCTGATTAATAAATCTTACAATTTAATACTTTTTTATACTTTCTTTTTTACAGATTTATATGATAAAATGTAATATTAATGGAGACGATCCATGCAAGTTTATGTTTTTCTACAATAAAAGACAAATAAACAAGAATGTTCCGATCAATTTTGACAAGGTTCGTCGTTCGCATCACGTCTATTATAATATTATGTTCTATACTTTTAGAATTATTACATTTATCCGTCTGTTCGATCTGAGCAGCATATTATTGTATTTTGTAAATGCGACGAATATATTTTACCAGCTTGTGTGCTGTTTAAATTATGGTGTACTACTAATGGATTTGCTTTACTAAAGGTAGAATCATATGAAATATGTTATTACAACAGAAATAGTGATGTTTCCATTTTAAATAATTAAATACCGATTTTAAGGGTTCTGTGCTAAATCTAGAATTTGAAATCAATTTGATTTATTTTTATCAACATAATTATTTTAGCTTTAAGTGCTGAGCTATAGGAGATACATTCTCTTTAAATTAAACAATATAAATTTATATTTTCATTTCTGAATCAGAATCGAGTAAATTATTCCATATTACCATATTTAATATTTACTTTAATATATTTATTAAATATATTTTTAAAATCAGATGTAAATCTACATAATCAAATGATACATTTGATCATTTACATAATCAAATCTCCACAAGCACGTCCCGACCACGATGTTTCCGCCTTCAGATCTATTTTATCGTATCTTGTTCCTGCTATAAACTATCTTTTTTAACGACATATATACTGTCCTATTCATCCGCCTAAACAAATATTCTCAATCTAATCCTTCTCAGCCCCTCTCCTGAAAATTGTTTTCAAACATTGCTCTCACGCGTCCTCTCCCAATGATTCAAACTCATGTCCTCTTCAGCCACTCTCATTTTCCCGATCCCACCCCCTCCGAAATCGCTCAACGAAAAACGCCGTCGCGAGGAAAACGGCGAAACATCTCTCTTCATCCGAAACACCGACTGAAATTTACAAGTTGTCCACACCCGCCAAAAAATTCGATCGTGCTCCATCTCCCTTATGTGTCTTCTCCACTAGCCCATATTACCACCACACACGGTTTATAGGAGATACATTCTCTTTAAATTGAACAATATAAATTTATATTTTCATTTCTGAATCAGAATCGAGTAATTAAATATTACCAATATTTAATTACTCGATTAAATATATTAAATATAATATTATATTAAATATAATATTTAATATTTAATATTACCATATTTTAAAATTAAAAATTAAAGAAAGAATTGAGAGTATAAATTGTCAAGTTAAAAAGGTTTTACCTGCTTTAATATCATCTTTAGAAAATTACAATAGTTTTTTTAAACAACAAATAGCATTAGGTTTGTATTTAATGTTTTGTGTTTTGTTTTCTATTTGGTTTTTGTAGTACGATCGATATGCTATATTTCAAATCGAGCGTATTTCGTTTTTTTGACGACTTGAACGTGTGGTCCAAGAAAACGATTTGCTTTCTAATTTGATCATATCCACAAGTTCGTTCAACAGCTCAGCTATAGCTGATCTGATGTGTTTCAGTTTATTACAATCTATTACAATGTAATATGTAAATGTCATTCGCTAAATGACGCTCATTTGATGCCAATTTTCTATCTGGAAGAAATCATATGCATCTAATTAACAAGTCACATTTCCCAGAGTAATATTTTTGTTTTTCTTCAAATGTTCGAAGTAATAAGATGTGTAATCCAGTATCTCGTAATTATCGAGTAATCATTTGATTATTTCAAAAGAAATCGATAATTAAAACATCCCGTTGCTGTAACGTATAAGAACCAGTATGTTTTCCCACAGATATTGTAGCTTGTTTTGCCAGAAAAAAATCCCTGCATTTGTCATTATAAATTAAACTTCCTGCTATCCCCATATACCCCTTTTCATCTCATTTAAACCTTCATTTATCTCCTTTACACCCTTTTTACACTGTTTATTTTACATAACATTTTTTATGTCTATTATCTTGCCGTTTTTATTCTATTTAACCCCAATTACCTCAAGTCGTTGTTATTGAAGATTATTGATAAATATAATTTGTATAATTTTTAGATTTCGCATTATTTAGGATCGAAATTACACCCTTTAATCCACTATAAGTGGTGGGCTCAAGTGTGTAAAGGAGATAAAAGAGAGTTAACTGCCTTATTCCTTATTATATCCAAGTTTCTAGTATTTATTCCTCATTATTTATAAGTATTTAGATGGAATACACATTTCGACCGTTGTCTACCATGTAAAAATTGCTTGGCAGATTTGGCTTGTGATATTTGTTTAATACTTTAGATTTCATGTTTTGTGACAATGTTTCATGTTTCTTGACTTACTATGTCTGGTTTTTCTCAGAGAAAAATTATCCCGGTGTTTGTTATATTATGTATTAACCTCCCTTTAATCTCTCCCTATACACCATTTTATCTAATTTACACAATTAAAATCCCTTTTATTATAATTTTCGTCAAAAAATGATTAATAAAACAATTTTTTTGTAGAAAATCTAGTTTTTTGACCATGTAATATAATATTGAAAAATATAATTTTTAGATTCAACATTAAGTGAGCACAGGGGCTAAATGGTGTAAATGAGGTAAAAATCAGTTTAATCAAAATAAATGAGATAAAATGGGACAAGTATTTCTTCTTCCTCATTATATCCAAGTATATAGTATTTCTTTCGTATTAATTAAAAGTATCTAGTATTTCTTTCGCATTATATCAAAGTATATGTTTAAGCGGATTATAGAAATTTTCGTTATTATTTCGTTCGTTTTCCAATGGGAGAACATACCAGATCCCAATTTTTAAAGTTGATGCACGACAATTATCTCATAATCCTCAGTTATTATGTCATTCCAGATTACTATTTACTGTATATTTTTCTAATTTGGAAAAAGGTATTCCTTACGTATCGTCTAGCAAAATTAAAGTAACTTAGATTAAAGTAAAATAAATGTTGGTTTTATTACGAATTGATAATTTACTATTTTTATTGCAAAATTAAAGTAATCCGATTAACTTAGATTAAACTTCGATTAACTTAGATTTTATTAACTTAGATTTGATAATTTACTCTTTTTTAAAAGTAAAATTAATTAACAGTTAAATTTCGTTTTGTTAATCATTGTATTTCTTTACTTTTACATTTAGCTAAATTCTCGATCAATATATGAGCGATAGAATATGTTATTTGTAGTTTTCGATGTCATTTGGTGAATTGTTTTTAACTTTGAGTTTTCATTACGAAATAATCAAAAATGTATTTTTCTAAGTTGCGTACTTGTCGAATTATAATGATTTTTAACTATCTGATTTGTTTAATTCATTCATTAAATAAATATACATTAATTTTGTAGTCTAAAAAGACATGTTATCCCCATTAAAGTGGGAATAACATGTCTTTTTTATAAAAATATTTTTAATATATTCTAATATATTTTTATATAAAAATATTGTATTGAGGACTTTTTACAAAATGATCCATGGTAATAATAGTATTATGATAATATTAGTATCATTAGTATTATGGTGATATTAGTATTATTTATGACCCTGGTAATCGTGATCACCTAACACTATTCAACAACGTATTTTAACATTTTAGTTACATAATAATTATAATCGAACTAAATCAAACTATAAAAAACTTTTTCATATACTTCCGATGCTCTCAATGCGTCGTTCTTTATCCACGAAATTGAATATTATATTGCCCACATGGCCAAAAACAAAGACTCCGGTCCGGATCTTCTCTGAACATATAAAGGCATATATAACAATTCTATTTGGCTATTGGACTTATTTCTGCAACTCTATTATGTATGGGCGCCAACTTCTGGATTCCTGGAAACAGGGTGTCATCAAAGTTATCTACAAAGGCAAAGGTGACCCTAACTCCACCTATTCTTACAGATATATCGCTCAGTTAAACTATTCATACAAATTTCTAACACATATTATGGCTTACCGTGCATCATTTCGTCGCGATTTCTTGCTTCAACGAGAACAATACGATTTCTGTCCCAATTGTTCTTCAACTGGTGCTATCAAAATAGTTCAAGATTACGTCGCACAATATTTTGTTTAAAAATCATCTATGTATGTAATCTTTATCGATTTTACAAAAGCATTCGACACGATTAATCTTAGCCTCTTGATCACAAAACTCGTAAATGAAGTTAATATATCCGGTTCTCTTCTTCATATGATTCAGTGTGTCTTGCAACCAAATTCCCTTTGTATATTCGATGGATTATCCTTATCGGATCCTGTCATCGCTAACAAAGGAGTACTTCAGGGTGATTCAATTAGTCCATGGTAATTTTCTTATACCTCATGGACTTACCTTCTCATATTCGCACACATTCACCAGAAATTACATTATTTTATATGCTGATGACCTCGTATTTCTCTTCAGCGATTTGCTTTCATCCCAAGAAGCTTTAATTTCCCATTCTAAATATGATCACCTAAACCAACTTCTCGTTAACATTTCAAAATCTCAGGTTATCAAGTTTCGCAAAGAAGATTATCTTAGAAGAGGCGACAAACTAAACCTTGGTAACCAGCCTCTTGATTTTTCCCTCAGTTATACACACCTCGGAATTCTGCTCACATCCAGGTAGTCATTTACCTCCCATTTAAAACTCAAAAGCTCAAAAATGGTCATCGCCACTTCGCTCGCCAAAAATTTAGTTTGCTCTATTTTCAAGGAGCCCTTAGATACTTTTGAAAATGTTTACTGCCTATCATTCAGTATGGTCTTACAGCATATTGGTTAGATCTTTCCGCTTTTTATTTCACACAAATAGACAAATGCCAATGGAAATTCATTAAGCGCGCAGTTGGAGTTTCACCAAAAATCATCATTCTCGATAGTCTCTGCTCTACCCAATGTTCTTCCTTGTGTTCTTTTACTAAGTCAACTATTACGTTTACCGGTCGCACTAGCGCTTCATTCGAATCTCGACATACGGATACTAAGATTAATAATATTAATGTCACTATATAATATAATCGATGGACTAATATATACTTGTCCATCGCTGCATAGCGATGCAAATGCGCATGTGACCGATTATACTTTACATTATTTTTGTTCAAAGTGGGGAATAAATGACCATGTGGATGTTAGATGGACGCTTAGATATTTATAAGGGTTGATGAATTCGATGGGTCGATAGTCTAACGAAAGTTTATCGGAATTTGCAAAGCGTCCTCCACGGCGATATTTAATGGCTTTGGTCTTCAGAATGTTGACAGTAAGGTCGTTTTCGGTCAAGTATGGATTGTGCAATTTGAATAAAATCGGAAAGTATTAGCAGGTTTTCGACAAAAATAATGATTTTGGAATGGGGTATTGTCGTTTGCAAGTAAACTGGTAAATCTGGAAAACTGGTGTTGAAAATTAAGTTTTTCATTTAGATGTTGGCGATTGATATCATCGAAAGTAGGAATAGTTGGAAAGGCGACGTGAAAGCATAGATAAGAAGAATTTGAAAGAATGATTAAGGATTGCCATGCCATGATATGCATTTGGATTGAAAGAGTCGCCAGAACCTCCTACTTCTGATTGTTGCAATAACATGGGAACCCAGTATCCAATAAAAACTTTGCTAAAAAGGTCAAATCAATATTGACGTAGTAGATCAAATGTATCTTTAGTATGTTCATTCGCAATACTATAAGTGTAAGTGGCTTTGTGATTATTGAGATATGCCAGAGCATTTTGGAGTTCATCGACAGAAAATGGTTGGTTTAGAGAGTCAGTAGAATATGTCAAAATGCATTGGGAAAGGGATCAGAACTTAAGTCAAAACGGTTGTTAAATGCTCATTGGGTTATTAAAATCATTGACAAAGATGATTAATATCACCATAATCATGTTAATCTTAAGATTGATTTGAGATTAAGATTTACAAAATTAAAAATTTATAAATAATTTTAAATTATTTTATTTTTATTTAACTAATAAATATTTTATTTATATTTTCACAATATTTGTATAAATCAACAAATACAATTGAAATTTTTCTTAATAAAGCTACCTATATTTTCTTTACTTAATATAAAGTTTTATAAATTATTTAAATATATTATTAAAATAGAAATTATTTATTTTTTAATTATCTATATTTTAAAATTGTTTAAAATTTATATTTATAATTTAATAAATTCTTAATTTGATATAAACAACAAAGCCAATTGCAATTTTTAAGTAAGACCACTTATATTTTTAGTTCAATTTAATTTTTTCAAATTTATAAATTATTTTAATTTATATTATATTTACCTAAATTATTTATATATCTTTATTATTTATATATAAATTGATTCTAAATTAGTTTCCTTATTAAATATAAATTCTTAATTTGATATAAACAACAAAATTGTAGTTTTAATAAAAATTAATAAAAATTGCAATTTTTATTAATAAATTAAACCACATATATTTTCTTTATTAAATATATTTTAATAATTACATAAATTATTTGAATTTGTATTATATTTTGATTATGCTTATTTTAATTTGTTATAATTATTGTTTTTATTGAATAAAAGTTCATAATTCGATATCAACTTATATTATCTTTATTCAATATAAATTAAAATAGAATAATTTGATTAACCTATATTTTTAAATTAAATTAATAAATTGAAACTGAAAAAAAAAGATAAAATATATTTCTTTTAGACATTTAGTTGATTGCAACTATAATGTTATCTAGTTAAAACTAACAAGAATTTGATAATGTTTATTACACATATGTTACTAGTTGGTCAACATACAAGGGACTAATTCACAGCATTACTATTGAAAAAGTTATAAAGGCGCTTAGGATAAGCACTTTGTGCCAATTGCAGCCATACCTAAAGAGAAAACAAAATTTTTATTACATGACTAATTACTAGCCATATTATAAACATACATGTTCACTGATAAACTGACTTCATCAGTTACTTCAGTAGCTTCTGTCATCACCGCTTCATTACGAGGATCCGGCATTCTTAATCGATAAAGAAAACGTCGAAATTATATAAAATAAAAAAGCTAAATTTAAAATTGGAAATATCAAAATTATTATATTTTTATATCAAGGTACATAGTATTTTTAAAAATTATGCATTTAATCATTCTTAGCATTAAACATAAATGACTATCGATATTTGTTTTAATATAAATATTTGTAGAAATTAATGAGGTAGAGATTAATGATGTAGAGATAATAATGTAGAGATTTTTATTAAAGCACTTATCCTTTGGGTTTTGAACAAGAATTGTACATAAAATTGAAGAATAAATAGGATAGATGTAGACCATTCTATTTCAGGCTTTGATCCTTGGTTGTACTGAGCTATTTGTTGACAGTGTAAAGCTTGATGCGATGATGAGCGTATGAAATTAGAAATAAACCTGTTTATTAGTATATCATTTTGATGAAGGTTCAATTTGCATAGGTATGGACATGAAAACACGTGTAGCAGTGAAGCGCAGTGTTAGAGGCAGTGACCGCATATACAATTGGTAGATTGCTAATTACAGGGTATGCGAATTTTACAAAATTTGTGACGATACCCGTGTACTGACACCCTCCAAACTAGCGGCTATTGGAAGATAAATGATTTCTTCAATTAGATTAGGTATATCTGAGGGTATTTTATATGTATAATTCAGGGTGTATCGAAGCTATTTTGCTTCATATTAACGGTTTATGAGAACAAAGTTGCAGCCGTTGTTGGAAGTCTCAATGACTGGTTCAAGATAATTGAAAATAGAGTCAGTCTAGACAAGACTGCAACAATAGTCAATGAGCTGCTAGGAAGATGAGCCTACCACTCTCTTTATTTAACGCCACAAACAAGCATCTACCTGGTTGAAGTTCCGAGTCGATATAGCATCCCCGAATGCATCCAGCTTATAACTCACAATTGACGATAACATGATTTTGAATAGACGAAACATTCCGTTGAAGGATAGGAAATCATGTTTTAAAGCTTGAGACGTCATGGAAACGATTTTCGGGCATTTCAATTCGAAATAAACAGTAATCGACCAGCGAGATAGTAATAGAATGCCAAAGTATTTTTAATTTACCGCAAATTCGAGTATCTCTTCTTTGTCAAGGAAAAATAATAAAAAAATAAATAATATTTATTTATTAAACATAAAGATAAATAAATACTAAATAATAAATGACTATATAACATTTTATACAATTTATATTTAAAAATTGATAAATTTATAATTTAAATTAAAAATCAATTTTCATGAATTAGCTAATCAATAATATACGGTATATTTGAATAAGATAATGAGGTCATCAGGAGAAACTGCTATGTTATCAGATTGATAATTGTTATAATTATTTAATCGTTTTGATACTGCCGATCAAATCTGGAATTACGCAATCGGTATCTAACGATCATTGGTATATTTTTGGATAATGTTATTTATCAGCAAGTACTCGAAAGCGATAACTAGCACTAAACGCGAAGATTGAATGTCGCCAATTTGCAGAAAGTAGAATAAAATAGTATCACACTGTTTAGCCTCTTCAAATCCTCAAGCAGTTAATGCGGAGTATATTCGATTCCTCAATGTGACTATTTTTGGTCATTATCCCGATCAAATAATTATATCAGCTAACGAAGTCTACATATTTTATAATATAGGAATTAAAAATAAAGATAAATACTAAATAATAAATAATTATATAACATTTTATACAATTTATATATCAAGTTAAAATTTAAAATTGAAATTTAAAATAAAAACCTACTTTTATGAATTGACTAATAAATAATAGACAATGTTTCATAATAAAGATTAGAGGTCATCAGGAGGAACTGCAATTTGTTTTTTAAAATTTAAGCATTCTTATCGAATAATAACTACGTATGTTATGCTTTAAATGAATTAAAAATAAAGACAAGATAAGATTTATACAATTTATATTTATTTTAAGTTAAAATTTAAAATTGAAATTGACTAATAAATAACAGACGTTGTATCGGAATAAAGATTAGATGTTATCAGGAGTAACTGCTATGCTGTCAGGTTTCGAATACCATTCCTCGACCCAAACACGTTTTACTGACGTATTTCTTTGATTAAATGTGAGAAAATTATTATTTTATTCTAAATATATAATTAATATATGATTCGTATCTTATTCTAATACAAAGAAAATTGAACATCATCTTTATTTGTTTTTATATGGTTAGAACCTGTATCTTGTCACATGGAATCAAACATTTTGTGCTACAAGTGGTTCCTAAATTATTGTCTAATTAAACAAAGGCATCGTTTAATTATTATAAATCTCGTGTAATTGTTTAGTTATCATTACTAAATTTTTATGCAATTATAAAACGATTATAAATCCATACTTGCTGGATTCAATATTTTCATTCTCCATGCTGATGCTGGTAACTTCTTCATGTTTTACATCTGCTAAACAGCAAGAAACTTTTAAGAATCAATGATTTAAAAATCTACCGTCTTCTTTTTCAACTGTCTTAGGTAGTCCCTTGACTGCGGTTATATAGCTTAGCAACAACATAGCTAAATTGTCGAAATACAATATTTTAAGTTTGTTCAAGAAAAAATAATTTTATATAATTAAGTTAATTGTTGCTCCAATTAAATGTTTATTTATGTAAAGAATTGAAATTTGTAATTTGTGGATATCTAAAATTGTGATCGCGAATCAATATCCTCTTAGAAAGCGGAATATTATAACATATTTTATATATTAATATTAAATATCAATGTTTAATATTTATATATTTAATATTATTATATATATTTAATAATTTTTAAATATTATTATATTTAATAATATTTATTAATATTTAATAAATATCTAATAAATAAATATCACAAATTCAAGTGTAATATAACATTTCAATATTATACCAAATAATATATTGTTTAAAAAGTTTTATTTCAAAAAAGGATCGAGATAAATATCTTACGAAAAAAAGTTATTCTACCGGATTATAGACTATTTCCCTTCACGTCATACTTTAGTTAAGTCAGATAATTATTCAATTATGTTGGAATACATGTGATTTGGTACGCATGTCAATAATAAGTCGGTAGATACACCGTATTTATCATCTCTAGTGTGATAATTAGGAGCTATTTAATTCTAATAATTAATTCTAGTCCATTTTTATAAATAATAGAAAATTTCCAGCAACACTGTCAATAATTATCACAACTGTCAATGTTCTTGAATCTCTTCGCAGCAACCTCACGCAAACCAAATAGTTTGCGTCTAATTTCACGGTTATTAATACAAGTTGTGCGCTATCAGCATTTCCTGCCATGAACGTTCAGCATGTTGTTGAAAATTTTTCCATCTCCAATATATACCTATCTCGCATTAGTTTCAGTACATAATTCTTTCATCAATACCTACCTCTTCGCAAACTCTAACTCCATATATTCCACTGCAATGTCTCATATACCTATCTCGCATTCCTTTTAGTACATAATTAGAATTGGTCATATATATTTTATTAAACACATTAAATGTAATTCGATCTGAAATATATAGTGTGATAAATACACGGGTGTTGAAAAACATTAATTTATTATTAAGAATAATAAATTAATGCAAATAAAAATAAGGATTCGAGATGAGTTTATTGAAAAAGCCTATTGCTCTGTATATCGACCTGGGGCAAAAGTCATCTGTACGAATATAAAAAACAATGCAATTTTTCAAAGATTTAATAAAATGTAGTCTCATGTACTTAAATTAAGTTCATAATTAACTGGTCAGATTGGGCCAACTAATTGGTCATAATTTATTTGGTATGGTTTATGATTTTTTCAATCTATTATTTACTCGACCGAAATGTAAGTGGCAGAAATTGTTGCAGATGATTTTATTTTAATTATCCTCGACGTTGTTCTTCACTCTCGTTCTTTTGGCCTAAAAAAACATTTTTATAATAACCTGCAAAGGTAACTGTCTGCAAGTTTACATGGGAATCTTTACAAGGGATTTTACTTGAGGAGAAAAATCCGTAGTAACGAATGTAACAAAGTCTTCATCGGCCAAACCAAACAAGGACTACGAAAGAGACTTGAACAACACAAGGGTAATCTTAAAAAGGCGACGTTTTTCATCAATATTTAATCATTGGTTGAACAGTTCACGTACGATTGATTTCGACAATACAACTATTCTTGAATATGAACCAGATACACGTCGTAGTTTAATCAAGGAGGCGGTACACATCAACCATGCAAGGCAATAAAAGCAATTGTTGCTTAAAATTACAGCCGGATAAGGGTTTGGTTGAATAATATATCAATTAAATTCTTCCATTTTTATAGTACGTCATCTGTCAAAGACTAGTGTTTTCTGAAGAGGCCAATCTTGGCGCCAATTTGAATTTTCACCAATTTTGGCGAAAATTCAAAAATAAAATCATTTTTATTATTTTGCTCGAAGAGCCAACTAATGATATTTTGTCTGTATTTAAATTATCCAAATATATCAATCAGCATTGAAGATGCTGATTTACGAGGCCTATGTAATATTATCAACGATATTATATGTCGATAATTGCCAGAAGTCGAAATCCAAAGTGGTTTGTAAATGTGACACAATCCCTATTTGTATCTTGTAAAGTAGTTAAAACAACATCAATTTTTTAATTATTTTATCGTGATATTATCAATAGGTTATTGATTCTTGATGGAAAAGCCAAGTCGTGATATAAAAAACATTAAATTTTAACTATATAAATAATATAAATACGTTAATAATAAATAAAAATAAATCGATAAAAGCCAGATAAAAATATTTAAAATTAAAAAATAACAAATAATTTATGTTAATATTACATATACATTAATATATTAATTTTAATCATTAATTTTAATTAATTAATTTTATTTGTTAGATTTGCATCGCTCCTTGTACAATGAATAATAATTTTGCTAATTAGGGCATGCAACTCTTAATATTAGCAATAGTTCACCAATTTTATTTATAATATAATTATTATAATTTTTAATTAATATCATTATTCTAATTTTTTAATTAATATAATATTTATATTTTTTTAATTTTTATACATTAGGTAATATGTGGTAATATACGTTTAAATAGTCCAAATGATGTTTAAATGAATTGCATTGCTTTTCGTAGAGTTGATAGTAATTTAAAACGTTAATTTGGCCACTAAATATTGGATATATAATCATTTTAAGAGCGATCATCGCATCGTCCTTAGAGTCCTTAGAGTAAACACATGGTATGTGCATTGCTTATTTTATTAGTTTAATTCGAAATTTGCACATAAAATTGAATTTAAACTACTCTTATGTACTTACCGCAAAAGAGGATTAGTGGTCTCATCATTTTCGAGTTTGAATTCTGAAATTAGAACAAAAAGTTATCAAGAATTTTAATACAAAATAAGATGATAGAGCTGTAAGTTTTAAATTAAAATGCAAGATGCTAACTGCAAAATCCAAAACAAAAATCGCGACAGTCGAAATTAGTTAAACATTTAGCTCCTAAAACTGAAACGCAATGTTTTTTTCACTTCATTGTTAATTTCACTTCATTGTACATGACATATATATATACTTGTAAATTTTTCAATCGTCGTTGTTGAACAAAAGCAACAATCGAAATCCAGAAAATGAAATTTAGGTCACGCTTGATAAAGTAAAAGTATGCCGCGCAACCAGTGTTTTGTTAGTATGTGTGCATTGACCAAGCATTCAGCAGCAATAAAGCTGATGAGTCTGTTTATTAATTGTCGTAACATAAGCATTTGAACATTTTAAAATTTTTCAAAGCACTAATGGAGCCAGTCACCAGAGCATGTCTCCATTGCTGACGATTTATGGCGAGAACGTCAGTCTCCATTGCTGACGATTTATGGCGAGAATGTATCTAAAAACGTCATTTGAAAATATGCACTGATTTTTTTGACGTTAGTTTTCTCAATGTGAGGATATTATAAGAAAATGGATTTACTGTAGTAACAACATCAATTACATAACAGGCAGTGAAAGCTATTCAACATTAAGGGAACCTAGAACAAAAGTGTAAATTTTGACTGCATTGTTATTTATAAACTTCTAGCATGGCAAGTGTAAGATGAACAATGATGTATTTAATAGGACAAAATTATTAATTCGTATTATTAATAATACGAATTAATTAAATTTATGGTCAATTAAAATAAGAATTAATAATTAAATAAAAGATTAAATTAATAAAAATAAAAGATTTATATTTAGGTTTAAATTTGTAGTCCATTAAAATAAGAATTAATATAATTAAAGATTTATTTAAAGATTTAATTTTACAATTTAATTAAAATAACTTGTATAATTAAAATGAGAATAAATCAGATAAATAATTAAATTTTTACATAATTTGTATACATAATTTATTAAGTGATTTATATTAAATTAAATATTTAATATAGATATAAACTATTAATAAATCTTATAAAAAAATCAGGCTTCATTTGATTCCAGCAAAGCAGCGGAACCAAATGAGTGTTAATAATGTACTTCCGCTTATGCAATTGGATTAATTATAGCAATATCTTACAATAAAAAATATTATTGTTATATAATAACAATAATATTATACAAGATATTTTGATGATTTATACGACATTTATTATATGTCATTTAGATGATATTTTATGATTTATACGACATAAATTTTATACATTTTATACATTAAAATTTATACATTTTATTAAATGTATAAATCGAATAAAGAAGCTTATAATTAATATAAAATTCATCTCTATATTCTTCCGGAACAAACCAGACATTCGTTGTATATGAATTAGGCTTTCATTAATTTTAGATTTAAGATATTAACGGTTCATGTTAAATAAGTATTTGAATGCCAACTGAACAAGCGTATTTTAAGGTTATAAATTTTGACTAAGAATTTTTGTTTTCACGATTTTTTTTATTTTTTTCATTTTTTAAATTTTTTTTATTTTAAAATCAAATAAATTTAATCGTAATGATATTTTATCAAATTAGTTTATTTTCCAAAAAACTGATGTATGTGAAAGCATATGTTCAACCATTGTATCAGATCAACTAACTGATTCTACGTATTTTATACTATATATAAATAAATAATATAATCGCCGATTTTTATTAATAATGCATTATAATTACCATAATGATATTTATTTTTTATTTACTAACTAGTTTGATTATTTTATAGTTATTAAATTAGTATTTTTATTAAGTTAATTTATTATTACTAAATTAATAATCAATTAGAATTAACATAAATGATTATAGCTATAGTGATTATTTTATTGTTATGCAATTAATATATTGTATTAAAAATATTAATTATTGATATTATTTATTATTGTATTTTCAGAATTAAAAAATGTTTACACGTTACAATTATTTACTGTTTTAATTTGAATACTATGATATAATTTAATTGTTATACGATTTTATATAATTAATATCACGTTAAAATAAAAAATTGAAATTTAAAATAAAAGTCAATTTTCATGAATTGACTCATAAATAACAGACGTTGAATCAGACAACGACTGTTTAAAACACACATTTTAAAACAAACGAAAAAATAAAAAACAAAATCATAAAAAATTTTATGATTTCTATTTTCATAAAAAATTTATGATTATATGGGTATTAGCGAGTCGTAAACAATATATTATTTAACTTATAGAAATCAGATCAGTTAACTCAGTCTACGTATTTAAAATAATTATAAAATAAATAAAAATAAATAAAAATAAATAAAAAATAATGTAAAATCAATAAATCAAAATTTAATAATTAGATAATAAATAATTATAAATAATTGTTATAAGATTTTATATAACTTATATCAAATCACCAATAGCAAATTGACTATTGACTTTTGCTACTCTATTGACTAACAAAAAGTTCTCTTAAATGTGTCATTAAATTATTAAATATTTAAAGCAAAATGATTTCTAAATTTAAACAAGTTAACTTCTATTTGACAATCATTAAAATAATTAGGATAATTATTGACAATAGATAATTAAAATATTAATGGAAATGTGTTAGAGTAGAATGCATCCTATATATATATTTGTTGAAATGTTTCAACAAATATCTATGATATGTAAATTTAAATATGTCATCTTTACATAATAAATCAATAATCAGATCAGATAACTGAGTCTACGTATTTTATATTATAAAATAATACAAAATATGTATTATTTTAATATAATTAAAATAATATATATTAATATATTTAATATATTAATATTTTTATATTAATGTATTATTTTCAGTTTAAAAAACTAAAATTAATAACGATGAAAATATAGTTATAAGTCTAGGAAAAATATAATTTAGTTTTAAAATAAGAAACTCAAATAATTTTTAGCGTATTTTAATTAATCATATGGGCTAACTGAGTCTACGTATTTTATACTATATATAAATTAAAAATAAAGATAAATAATTATAATTAATTATATAAGATTTTATACAATTTATATTTATATAACGATAGAATTTATAATTAAAATTTAAAATAAAAATCAATTTTTATGAATTGACTAATAAATAATATAAGAAGTAATCGAATAAGGAATAGAGGTCACAGGAGAAACATAAGGATAAACAGAAAACTTATGTGTATCGAGAATGCAAACAAAAGTAGAATGCGACCGTATAGTGTTGAGAGTATTCAATTTAAATCTCGAGTTAGAGAAGATAGAAGCTTGTTCTTCCAAAAGAGCAAAGACTTACTACGCAAGTGGGAACGGTGAGACCTACGAAGAGCTAAATAGTTGCTGTGGTTTTTTAAAATAAAATTAATTTTCATGAATTGACTAATAAATATTATACGATGTATTAGAATAAGGAATAGAGGTCATCAAAAGTAGAACAGCTATGTTAATCTTTTGATTAATTTATTGATAATCGCCGATTTTTATTAATAATGCATTATAATTACCATAATGATATTTATTTTTTAAACAAAAGACTATTTATTTTTGTTAAACAAAAATGAAACCAACGAATGATTTTGGTTTGCAGGTGAATAACAAATACATATATGGCGAAACGGAATTTACAAATTTCGTTTCTAATATCAAATGTTTGTGGTGGAAATTTTACGTACATCGATAGTTGATTAACAATAGCAGATAAGAAGACGTTTTTTTATTCTAGTTGATTTATTAGCTGAACTAAAAATACATTTTCTCTAAAATTAGTGTATAAATTTGTCTTAAAAATTTTTTAATTAAAAGTTATTTTTATTGGATAAAAATTGGTAAAATAATTAAGAATTATTTATAATTTTTATTAATAATTTTTAATTATTAATAATTTTAAATTATAATATTAATTAGTTAAAAATAAGTTAAAAATAAGTTGAAAAAGTCAAATTTCTATTTTCATAAAAAATTTATGATTATATGGGTATTAGCAAGTCGTAAACCTGCTAAAATTTAGTTATTATTACTAAATTAATAATCAATTAGAATTAACATAAATGATTATAGCTATAGTGATTATTTTATTGTTATACAATTAATATATTGTATAAAAAATATTAATTATTGATATTATTTATTATTGTATTTTCAGAATTAAAAAATGTTTACACGTTACAATTATTTACTGTTTTAATTTGAATACTATGATATAATTTAATTGTTATACGATTTTATATAATTAATATCAAGTTAAAATAAAAAATTGAAATTTAAAATAAAAGTCAATTATTTTTATTGGATAAAAATTGTTAAAATAATTAAGAATTATTTATAATTTTTATTAATAATTTTTAATTATTAATAATTTTAAATTATAATATTAATTAGTTAAAAATAAGTTAAAAATAAGTTGAAAAAGTCAAAATATTTTTTATACATTTTATTAAAAATAAACATAAACGATTATAAATAATAATTAACATTTTATACAATTAATATTTATTTAACGATAAAATGTATTTAAATTTTAAATAAAACCAATTTTTATAAATTGACTTATTATAATGTATTTGACTAAGTAATAGAGGTCATCAGGAGAAACTGCTATGTTATCAGGTTTCGGCTCCTATCTTTACATTAAAAAGTTGTACAACATTGAATGTGAAAAGATGTAGCGGAATAATCGACATAATAACCATTGTCCGGAAATGAAATAAACATTCAGAAAGAACGTCATTTCGCCATCTCTTTGGAACATCAGCAGGATACCGATGGCTGATACAGCTATCACTAATGGCTGTAGAGAGATTCCTGAGCCATCATTTGAAATTTGAAAATTACCGATTAAAGTTGTAGACAGTTTGTTTCTGCCCTAGCAGCGCTTAGTCTTTACTATATACGTTCGTATTTAAAGCACGACCACAACTTTTGTAAAACATCTCTTACATTTATTAATCTTTAAAAATATAAATTAACTTATTTTTTTAAAATTTTTAATAATTTTTAATAAACATTAATAATAAAGAGTGAAATTGTATTGGATATTAATATCATCACGAATTTATTTTAAACGTACAAAATTACAGAAATGCAATATATAGAATATACAACTGAATGATAAAAGAATTTATTAATATAAAAACCAAACCATAAATTTGAATAAATAAGAACACTAAACTAAAGCACAACTTAAAAATATTTCAAAATAAGACAAATTACAATTATGAAAATTAAAATGTGACAATCGCTACATAAAAAAACCGAACGCCATTCATTTTATCTTTTATTTGGACAAACAAAAAATTTATCCAAATAAAATTTCTCTTGAAGGACGTCGATAACTTTTCCTGGTTTCGTTTGTTGAAATATCATCAATTTTAATATCTTCCTTCACACACATTTTGAGTTGAGGTTTTCAAATCGTGGTTAAGTAGACACACTAAATAAAGCACGCTAAGTATGAGATATTTTAAATTCAAATTATACAAATCCAACTTCATATACGTCGTAAAGACGAACATGTCGCTGTATTGTAGCCCATACTGTTTCTCTGTTTATTACGAAAACCTAAAAGACAAAAATGTTTTAAAAATAGTAAGTTTTTGAAAATTGATAAAATAAATAAAAACCATAATTTAAAACGGGTTTTAAGAAAATCAGTAAGAGTTTGATGGATATTAAAAGGTAACTTTTTCATTACAATCAGCAGGATATTCACACATCCGTTACGCTGGAATAATTTTTCAAATAATATTTACTATATTTCAGTTTTACTGAACGTGCGTATCATTTTAGTGTTTCTTGAGCTTTTAGTTTTCAAGTCGAATGTAATTTGTATAATACCATACAATTATTAATTTAACGGACTGCAATCGATTAAATAGATAGTTATAGCATTACTGAAACGTTTGAATTTATCTATATTCAATCGACTATATAGTAAATTATATTAATCTTCGTATTGAGGTTAAATTTGTTGAAATTTGCTTTTCTTTTAATTTATTCTTTTCTTTTAATTTTTCGGCCCCTAACTCCTCTACCCAACATAGCAGCGGAAACAAATACATGCTAATGATGTATTTCCTCTGAAATATCTATCTAGTATCTTATTCAAATACAAAGTATATTATTTATTATCCATCATAAAAATTTGACACTTGAGAGTTTAAATTTATTTTTTATATTATTGTGTTGATTTATATATTTTACTATTTTCTGCTTGATGTTATTTTTATAGTAACCTAGTTTAAAATATATATCTATTAAATTATTTAAATGATTTTGAAGAAAGCCAATATCATTACATATTGTTGCAATTCTTAAAATTTCATTATTTTATGTATTATATTTTATATTATATGATATGCATGAATGTTCATGCAAAATATGTTTCTCGTAAATTTAATATGTCATCTTTACGATAAAAATTAACAGTAGTTTTAGTTAATGTTAATTTAATGTTCATATCTAGAAATGCACCTTCTTTATCATTAATATTGGTTTTGTTAAGAATAAGGCTTTCTGGATAAATGTGTTTACTAATTGAATACAATTTATTAGAATTAAATACACATATATCATCAATGAATCGAAACATATATTTCATATATTTACATAGTTTAGATTTGATTTTTACACAGTTATGAACAAATTCATATTCTATAAAGCTTTAAAACAAGTCACCTATAATTGGGCTACTATTACCACCAATTGGAACACCTTTTACTTGTCTAAATATAGATGTCCCTACTTTTAAATAATTTTGATTTATCAAAATATTTAAGGATTCTATTAATTAAATTTTATCCATATATTTATATTTATTTGATGGTTTAATTTTTGTTAGATAGGCGTTATAATTATTATAACATATATATGTATATCTTTTTCCGAATAAAAGGTTAATCAATTTTACTAACGCTTCTTTAATATCTACTAAATCTAGATTTGTATAAAGATTACAAAAATCGTATGTATTTATATTTTGAAAATTTATTCCTTTTGTCTGTTTTAAAAATTCTTTTGTAGAATTAATACTGAAATTGTGTTTTATACCAGTATTAATTTCGATTACCTTGCAATATTTTTTAAAATGTGCTTTCATTACTTTAAGTATTTTATTCATGCTGGCTTTGCTGCAGAGAAATATCATTTCTCTTTCAAATAAAGGTGTGATTGCAGCATTCAGATTATTTTTCGCTAAATAGATAATGTTCGAAGCAAATTAAAATCACACTGAGCATAATAAACCTTCATATAATTTGCTCAGTATGATATTAATATCGCAATCTCCATATAAATTATTATGTCCTGCTAAAACAGTAAAATTAAATGTTAAATGTTAAATAAAACAATTTATAATTAATAATCACAAATTAAACGCAGCTTTATGTTAAATATCAACTTAATTATGTCATTTTTAAATGTTTAATCATTTTCTATAATTCTCAATGCATGAACACAATTTGTAAAATGTTTGTTTCTTTATAACTTCAACACTCAGTACAAAGTTTGCTGACAAATTTGTTTTGTCAATCTAATCAACATGAAATGATTCTGTTATAGTCGACTAATTTACAAAATTATTTTCAGGCAAGTAAATATAAATCAAAGAGGAATCATTTTAAATTTCATATAATGCCATCGGTATTAATTTTTTATTTACCATCGAAGATTATTAAAGTCGATATTATTTTAGTAATTTTGTCGTAAAATTATTTATTTAATTAATTGTGAAATGAAATTCTATTCATAATGTTGGATATAAATTTATTTCTTGTCAATATTTGAAACTTTCTTAGAGACCACTTTAAGTAAAAACAAAAAATATCCAGATATCTGTTTAATCTTATTTGTTTATAACGCGCTGCTTGTTCTCGCAATTCTGTATAGAAATCTAATATCACATTGATGAATTGAAAGTTTGTATTCACCTAATACGATATTTAGCAAATTTAATTAATTGGTAATAAATTTAAATATTTACCTATTAATATTTACATTTGCATTATTTTAAGCTTGGCATTGTTAATGTATTAAAGAACGTTTGTTATCTACAAATTTGCAATTATTAGTTGCACAAGTTAATCATTTATTCAGATATTGATAAATACAACGTTTATTATTTGTATCAAGTGTAAATTGAGTTTATTTTGTGTTTCTCGGTTTAAATCTCATTTGCTTTTAAAATATTATTTTTTTTATATCTTAATATCGCTATCTATATATAAATCTCACCAGGGCTTGACGTTGAATGAAATTGATTTCGACTTGTGGCATTAATATGATCATTGTTTTCTAAACATTAAAAGGCTTTTCAAAAACGAAAATGCAAATTATCTTTTCCAAGTAGCTAAACTTATTTTACTCTAAAAATCTTCAATTTAGCAATTTCCATCAAAACATATCTTAATTTCCTAAATCTCGCGAAATTATGTATGAAGTATAAAATCCTTTACGAATACGCATGAAGAATAAAAACTGCTTTACACTTAAAGAAATATTATTGTCCTGTAGTTCAAACTTCTTGATTTCTTTCAGCTGTATTTAAAAAACAATTTTAAGACTGACAAGAAATGCTTTGCGGAATCACTTAGAAAGTTTACCATCATGGAAATAAGCTCAAATTTTATAAGATTTGAATTTTCGAATTTATATTTCATAAAACAAAATCAATCTATAGTTTCGCAATGTGCAAAATTGTCTTACTGCAATAGGAAATTTGGCGATTCTACTTTAATTTCAAAGAAAAATAAGCAGCTTTATAAATTCGTCATCAGTTTGATGGCGTTGTTGTTCTTGAAAGAATTCGAACAGAACAATCTAGTTTCAAATTGCAAAATAGTCAGACAGTATTTAACATTTATAATTTTATTTATCTTGAGATTGGTCAGAAGCAACTTTTTAAATTTGATATAAGTATAAAATATCATAAAATGTCATACAATTTAAAAATTAATAAAATGAAAAATAAAACAAGATAAGAATAATTTTTTATCATTTTCTTGTTTTATTATAAATTATTTAACTTATAAATAAGTTGAGAGAATAATAAATTACAACAAATTGTAAAATAAGGATTTGCATCTCTATATTTCACTGGTAAATTTCCAATGAAATTATTATGACAATATCATAAAGTTTAAAATAAATGTCATTTGACTGATAAGCAATAAAATTTGCATATTTGTTTAAACACTAAACAGTTTGTGTTTAATGTAATGTATCTTTTTGGAATAAATAGTAACAAAAAATTTAATTATTTAAAATGTTCATGCTTCTATAAATTTACCCGCCTTACCAAAATCGTCATTTTCAGAATTATCACGCCGGTGCTTTATTAGCGTTTCATCATAATCTTCATCGCTGTCTAAAGAACGTTTCCGGGATGATCGCTTAGCACGTTTTCTATGAATTTCCTCAATACGTCCTGCATCTGAAAATTTTCTTTTGCTTGGTTTACATTTATTATTAGCATTTTCATTTCTTTGGTATTTAAAATGTATAAGTGATGCTAACATCACGCAAAATAAGGATATTATTGGATACATTTTGTAACTAAACACATCATATATGAGTTAATATTTAAAATATACTATGTAGTAACATTTTTTGGTATACAGCCAATTTACGCGCTTGCTAAAATCGCATTACATATCATATATTGATTTATATATTATTATATATTATATTATTTATATTATTATATTTATATTTATATATTATCATTCATGTCACTTTTGTAAAATATATCTAATATGTTAGATTTCTTAGTTTACTATATATCGATAGTAAAAAATATTTTAATGTTTGATTAAGATCCCGTATTTAAAACAGAAATGCAAAGTACAAAACATACATTGAAATTATATAGAATTTGTAAAAAACTGCACTTCAGAGTAGTCAACTATTACTTCTTAAAATAAATGTTTAAAATAAGCTGTACTTACACTTTTAAACTTTAAATATCGACTTAATTAAATTAGTGCAAACAATCTTTAATGAATTTGTTTGGAAAAAAACTATCAAATATATTTTGTTTAATAAATTTTTAAAAAATATTGTTAACATTTAAAACAAATGCACAATATAAATATATTCCTAAATTATTCAAAATTATTTTTCAATTTGTTATATTTTTATACGGCGACATTTAAAAATTACATTACAAAAAATTGATTGTGTTTAAACAAAATTAAAAAAGAGAACAAATATTCTAAATAATTTTTAACTATATTTTAAAATATATAGACTTAAATGTGTTCAGTTTATATTTACGATATCTTTATTTGAATTGCAAATCGAAGGCACGCATCTAAAAAATTTAGTTCGCATTGTAAAGATATTTTGTAAGAAATCTAGTGGTATTTTAGTGAAACAACGTTTTATCAAATGGGTAAGTTTAGTTTACTCTATTTAGATACTAAACAATATTTGGATCTTTTATTAAGATAACGGTTATAGAACAGAAATGAAAAGTACTATATATATTATATTTCTTATATATTATACATAAATATATATTGCACAGATATTCAACAGAACTGCCGTTTAGATTAGTCGTTAATTACTTAGCTAAGGTTGGATATAAGTTGTACTTACACTTTTGAACTTTTAATATTAAATAAATCAATGTAGGGTAAACAATCTTTCGTAAATTTGGCGGGAAAATTAATTTCTCATGAATTTTTTAAATAAAATTTTATAAAATATTGTTAAGATTTTAAATCATAATATAAAAATATATATTTCTAAATTATTCAAAATTGTTTTTATATTTTATACTTATTTTTAAAAGGCATAATTTTAAAATTTCAAAACGATACCAAAAATTGATTGTGTTAAAACACAACTAGAAAAATCATAAATTTTCTATAATTTGAAAATTTGTATTTTAAAATAAACCGACAAATCGATATCACAGTATAAACAATCTCATAACTTTGAGAATGCGTGAATTTTAGAACTGTTATAATTAAAAACAATAAATAAGTAAAATGCTTTGTATAAATTAGGCAAATACTGATATCTGAACTTCGAAGAAACAGCAATCGTAAAACTGAATTTTCAAGTGATTTACAAAGTACCGCTGTTTGATCTGATTGTTTCCGTTACGAATTACCGGTGTGGATTCGGCAATTTAATCTAATTTAACTTTTAAAATAAAATGATTTCCATCGCGATACTTACTTTCGATTTTTGATGAACAATCTGACGAGAATATCAATACATTCATATTGATAATTGTTATTATGATTTAATCGTTTCGATACTGTCGATGAAATCTGGAATGACGCAAACGGGATTGAATTATCATTGGTTTTCTTCTTCTGATAATGGTATTTATCAGCATATACTCGAAAGCGATTTGTATCACTAAATGCGGAGATTGATTGTTGTCTAACTAACTAAGTATCTCAGCTAACTGAGTCTACGTATTTCATGCTTTATATGAATTAAAAATAAAGATAAATAATAAATGATTATATAATATTTTATATATGTATCAAGTTAAAAGTTAAATATAAAATAAAAGTAAATTGCTATTAATTGAATTAAAAATAGCATATGATGTATCTGAATAATGTATTAGAATAGGGATTTATTGAATAATTGGCTATTCAATGATTTTAATTGAATATTCATCATTTTTGATATTATCTTTTGATATCGATTGTAATTGTTTCTATAAATTGAGATTAACCGAATATATTCGAAACGTTTAGTTTTGGCTCGAGTACTTTATATGTCATTTTTGACTTACATAATGCATGAGTCATTTTTATTTAATGGTTATTATTGTAAGCGTTTTCAATTATGACACTTGATTGATGTTGTTTATTATATTTGTATTTTTAATTAATTCATTTTCAAATTTTATTAAAATGTTTGATTTCTGATATTTTCGAAATATAGCCTGCTTTTTCTCGGGAATTTTTATATACAATCGACATTCCTGCGATAAATATGATCCCACTACACATCAAGTTTACACAAGGTGGAAACGAATTTTTTTTGTGATGTAGCAAAACAGAAAAATCTACAAGACAAGAAGCTAGTTGAGATAACTGAACTGGATGACGTCGAAAAGTTTTCTTCGAAATTGAGCTCGTCTCGAAATGGGTCAGTGATATCCAACATTTCAATTATTGTGTGGGAATCAAACGTTGAATGGTTATACAGTTCATTACTCTCGCACCATTAGCATATCGTTGTTATAACCTTTACCATATTTGGCATGAACTTCTACAATATGGCCTTTCTGTCGCACAAAGAAACATGCCAAACCAACGATTTGCCACCACGGAACTTAAAAGCTGTCTGCACAATATAAAGAATCATAAAGCTACTGGTACAGACGGATTCACAACCGAACATATCAAGGCTGCGTTTAAAATACTAGGTCAATATTGGACTGAACTTTTCAACAAAATATTATTCGGATGCGCTTTTCCAATATCATGAAATCAAGAATCAAGATACTTTATAAGCACGTAGGTGATTCATCGGATCTAAACGCTTATCACGGTATCGCTATCCTCTATAATGTTTACGAATTCACTGCATCCATGATCACACGTAGTCTTTACAACTTTTCATACAAGCTGATCCCACCTGAACAACATGGATTTCGCCGTGGTCGCTTGACTTTGTAACAATATTCACCATCATTTCAATCCATCTATAGGCCTACGCCGTATTCGTAGACATTACCAGACTCTTTGACAACGTCAATCGCAATTGTTTCTAGAGAAACTCAAAATCCACTACAACATATATGAAACATTCATCGACACAATACGTCAGATTCTGTCACCCAATAAAATACGCATATTCGACAGCGTATCTATATATGCACCCATTATTCAACATATTGAGTATTACAAGGCGACTCTCTAAGCCCTCTCTTCTTCTTTCACTTTTTGTCGAAGATCCGTTTTTTTAAAGACGTCTTCAAAGTGTATAATTCTTCTTTTCGAATATGATCATATGGTAATCTGCGAATCCACTACAATTTTAAAATCCCTACTTGAACAAATTTATATATACTGTTTACAAAACGACCTTACTCTCAACACATTAAAAACAAAAGCCATAAAATTTCGTCTACAAAAAACTTGTAAGATCCTCTCATCAACTTTTGCTATTAGTAAACCGCCTAGTTTATCCTAACAAGATGAACTCCATTTATTTTAATCACTAAAGCAATTAGCATTAGCCAGATTGCTGATAAAAACAGCGCGCTTCCAATCATCATTTTACATCGAAACGCTCAAAACTAGTTTAAACTGCAAGACACTCAAATGTTCCCGGGGAACAACGGACTTACTCTGGATTGCAACAAGGAAGTCAAGGTACTTTCAATAGTTAATTCTGGTTCAACTGAGCAAGTAAGTGACTTTTCGATTGTTGATTCTGAAAAAGGGGAACTTCCCCCTATACAAAAGCTACATAATCTGGCATTTATTATTTCGAGCAAGCCAGTGGAAAAACATCATTTATTCAATATATTTTTGAGAAACTTTGTGCTTGACTACCCTGGGAGAGTAGTATTTAACAATTTAAAAGTTCTAACTAATTCTATAAGAGTCTCATTCGCCACTCACGACCTGATGAGGGCATACCAGAAATACTTTGAAAAATTTTTGTCCCAATTAGGGACTCTAGATCTCAAGCCAATTCAGGCAACACTAAAAATGAATAACTTTCCCTCATTTTTGGAATCTGCTGATTTGGAACAGCTTAAGAAGATTTTCAAACTATCCTCTGTCAGACCTCTACGTTCCAAATCGGGTGAGGCTCTACCTGTGGCTTTTGCCACGTGCGACCTTGATAATAGTCATATTCTATGTTTAAATTCCTTAAACCCTTTTATGGGTTACAATATTCGATTTACGTTGATTGAATCCAATAGCTGGACTTTTCCGCATTGTAACTGTTGCCATAAGTGGGGGCATTGGGCCTCTACTTGCAAGGAAGAAAAAAGATGTGGGGTGTGCTCGAATACTATGTGTTCCTCCCTGCTGAGTGATGACAGATGTGTCGTTAATCCTCATTGCAACAATTGTGGCGGAGACCACCCTGCGTGGTCCCGTCGTTGTCGCTTATTCAAAGAATATAGAAACCGATACATTTCCGCTTCACCATCAAACAAGACTTTTTCCAAAGTTACTTCTTATTCAAATACTATTGACAGAATGTCCAATAAAGATATTCTTTATCTCTTAGATACTACTAAGAAAACAATTCTCTCTCAAATTCAGCAAATGATGGCACCCCTGCTGGGAGCGTTCTTTGCAGCTCCTTCGATTCCGGCAGCTGCCGATATTCCGAAATCCAAGAAGAGGGGAGCTTCCGCCCGGACCGTCCCAACTATTAAAATTGGTAAGCTCCTTTATGGCCTGGGAGATGAAGATATTGTCCAGGGAGGACTAACCCATGATAGAGCTAGTGGTGGGAAGGGCAACCATCCTACTCCTGACTCTGTCTAGGTTGGCTTCTCCAGTTCCAACTAATCTATCACAATGGTGAGTAAGCCCGAGCCTTTTTCACTGAATATTCTTTTCAGTAGAATTCGGGAGGTGCTTCTGCCCTTAGGCTTCTAGCTGGTAGAGACGCGGATGTTATAGTCTTTCAGGAGACGCGGTCTATCCGTCTCCCCCAGGACATTACTCGATTTATCCCTAAGCACATTTATTCTCACTATACTCCGTATATAACCCTCCTCACTCCTCTTCTTCTCAAGGACTCTTGACCTTAGTTAAATGCTCCTTAAGATCCTCCCTCATTTTGAACTACTCGTGTCCTGCCCTGTCTTGTTTAGTTATAACACTCGTCAAGAACGGTAAACGCCTCAGTCTAGCCAACGTCTATATTCGTCCAGGAGAGATTCACAAGAACCGTGATCTCCTGGATGGGATAATTGATGGCGGCTATGACATGGTACTAGGTGATTTCAACGACAGAACTGGTCGTTGGATTAATGCAGCACTCAGCAGAGCCAGGAACGGTTATCTTATTCATAAACCACCCTCACCCTCCTTTCATTGCACATCAACGAATTCACTCCTCGACTTATTATTGCTCTATGAGAAGTGGTTGCTTAAACCCTTCTGCACGGAGCAATCGCGGCAACATCTTTCCACCTCTCATGACCTGATTCGTTGGCGGATAGAAGAGGATTCTGTGCTTCGTAGAAGATTCCACTTTGATCCCATCAGAGTGGCTTTCTTCCAAGCAGCTATCCAACGCTTCCCCCGAATTGGCAATGAGAGTTTAACCAAATTAAATTCCTATCTCTCTTCGCAAGCCACCGCGTTATTATCGACTACCTATAAAGGTCGCATTTTCAGTCCCACTCCGACAAAACTCAGGGTCCTGGCTAAATTGCTGCATCTCCCTGACCTCTCTTCTTCTGCCAAACAGACGCTCTCGAAAGAATACTGGCGTACCAGATACTGGTTCCAGCTGAGTAAGGAAAAGTCGAGCATTGCTCTTCTTAACCCTTCTCAGTCTTCCTTCTGGAAGATATTCAAGAAGGAAAAGTTTGTTTGTTGGAAGGATAGAGCATCTGGGTGGATCGGAAGTATTGGTCTTGATAGAGTTTTTGAGGAGTCTTTATCCCTACACAACTATGGAGCCACTCAATCACCGCAACCAATCCCGCCTTGGGGGGACTTCAGGAGTAGAGATATTTCTGTTCCAGATATACTCAATGCCTGGGGGCCTCTTCCGGGCACCTCCAAAACCGTCGCTCCACTCTCTTCTCGTGTCTGTCAGCTTTTGACAGCTGATCAAAGAAGGGAGGTGGCCATCACAATCCTACTAGCCACCCCATCCGATGTGGCCAACATCAACGTTAGCCGTAGAATTTTTATTCCTAAAAAATATCCGGTCTCATGTCCGAAAGACCTGCGGCCCATTTCGATTCAGAATTCCCTCATATCGATCTACGAAAAAGCGCTTGCGCGTAGAATCCGCGATCATTTAAGTAGGCGTAACTTAATCCCACCTTGTTTCCATGGGTTCGTCAAGGGTCGCTCGATCCATTCAGCAGTAGGTGAAGTGCATCAGTTCTGTCAGGAGAATAGCATCAACTTGCTGTGGCTGTTTTCCTTGACTGTTCTGCTACATTTGACCGCATCTCCATACCTTTTGTTATCTCTTCTCTCAGGTCCCTCGGGTTGCCTGCGAGAATTGTTAACAGGGTGGAGGTACTGTTGTACACCAAGCGATTTTATTACGAAGACGACCCTGATGCGCGTCAGTTCTACCCTATTACGGGTGTGCCTCAATGTTCCCCTCTGTATCCTATCTTGTATCTTGCGGCATCCATAAATCTCTTCAAAATATTTAAACAGCGTGATCAACGTCTAGTGGTGTACGCTTATGACACCACAGCCCTGTTCTCTTGACGCAGGTGTAAGGACGTAGTCTCTAACATCAGCCGTTTCTTTTTAAGATTAAAAGACCAGTTACCCAGGTCCAATCTTACTCTAAATTACTCCAAATCGCAGGTGGTTGTCTTTCATGGCTCCCCTGCGACGAAGAAAAAGCTTAAGAGACAAGCACTCTCTGCTCTAGCTTCCTTATTTGCCTCTGATCCACTCCCTACCTTCACAAGTCGAGTAAAATACCTGGGGTTCACCGTTTCGGTGAACTGGTCGGCGAAAGCTGACCTGAATAGACTTAAACGTGTCCTGAAGAGAGCTAGTTCCCTCTGAAACGGGCCCAGCATCTGTCGTTGAAAGGGAAAACTCAGGTGTGCCTCTGGGGCACCTGGGCTATCTCGGGATTAGTCTTCTTCTCCAGAACACGTCCCCCAGAGAAAAGACTAAAGTTTCTTAAGCTCCTCATCTCTCGCTTACCCAACATAGTCCGCGCCGACTGGTCTCTTCGGGAGGTGAAAGATCCCGGGTCGTTCAGCCGGAAAGCGGCGTGTTGATTTGGTTGGAGGGCTCAGATCCCTGTGGATTTGAGGCAATAATTACTGGGAAGAAAGAAGTTGACAAGGTTACGAAGATGTTGACTGTTTTTTGATTTTAACATTGTACTAACTGACTTGACCGACTTGCATGTTGTTTGATTATTAATAAAGTCTTTATTATTATTATTATTTATTTTAATTGATGCTAGAACCCATGATTACTTATGCGCTTCCCGTCGTCTTGTCTGACTTTTCGATTTACAATATAAATTGACTCCTGTAAATAGCGCTTTGTCATTGATGTACTCAGCTTGTCACCAAAAATTCATTCTACTCCACTTTCTTTTCTAACGTCGATACGACCTCTATATAGTGAAATTAAAAGGGAAGTTCACGGTGGATCATGAGCCAAGAGAATATTATCGATTGATTGTCCTTACAAGCAATTTTAGTCAAGCGATTTTACTGAATGCAACTTGACATTGAGAAAGAAGGTTTGACGGATTTAGGTAGGACATGACTATGCGCAAAATGCGACATTTAAAGATTTCCGAAACAGTTGAAAGTAGTGAGATAGGACGGTAAGACGATGGAAGATTAAGGTCAAGTGTTTTTTTTTTCTGCGAGCGGATTGTTGGAGCCTTCAATGCAGCGACAAAAATTGTTAAACAAATACACAAGTTAAATAGTATACAGAAGGACAGTTATTGGTAATTTCGAAAAATAACAATTAAAAACTAAAATTGGAAGCATCTATGACGCGGAAGTTAAAACGCATTTTTTAAAATATTTTATTCAAAAATTATTATTTTATAAATCGAAACATATAATATTCTAGAAATTAATTGTCAGTTTAATAAACGTTTCAGGTAAAAAACAATTGATTTGATTTTCTCGAAATTTTCTTTACGATGTTTAGTTGAGGAATATCCAACTTTTAATATTTAATATGAATAATACTATATCATTTAAGTTAAATATAAATATTCGATCTATATTTAAGTAAATATTATTATATGATTTTTATAATAATTATAAAGTATATATTTTACAAAAGTAATTTTACAATTCGAGTTTTTAACAAAATAATTATTTCACTAAAAATGCTAGAATAACAATAGTACGTTTTATGTAAAAAACATTTATTATACAGCAGTGGGTTATAAATAACAAATATTTAGATAATATCTTTACTGTGTGATGATAAGTGCTCTAAATCGAAAAGTGATTCAAAAGATACGTAACAGAAAGCGGTTTCAAAATGTAGTTAGTCGAGTTTAGAGTGGTAAGAGTAATTGTGATCAAAACGGCAGTGGCGAGAATCGATGAACTTCGCGAATTCACAAGGTGCAGGAGATAATAATCTCATATTATCAATCCGATATTTTACAAATTTTATATCGTTAGTAATGGTCTAAACAAATCAAGCACGAACCTTATGTCAAATAATTATTAAACTTGCTAATTTATTAACCAAAATTTA
>WNNJ02000236.1:0-45990 GCA_012934845.2 Pomphorhynchus laevis
ATTTCCGTTTCTTAAATTCATATAAACATCCAGAACAACCGAAAACTTCTAAGCACAGTAGGGTATTACAGATTCAAAAGCTGAATGTTTCTCAGATTGAAGTGGCTTTTCAATTTCTCAAAGGACGGAAATATGATGATAGTCTTAGTTGTATCTCGAAGGCGATTCTAAGCGCATGTTCACATAAGAAAGTACGAAACATAATGCCTCATCTTAAGAAAATTATGCATATCCCGACTTGGCTTCGTAGACTTCAATCTCGTCTTATATCTGAAAGCAGAAGACGTCGTTATGAATTGCACGTATCGGATAGTTATACTCAATCGAGACGCTTGTATAACACACACATGCGTGAGTATAAAAGGGCAACATTAATTGCTATGGAAGCTGATCGTTTAGATAGTGCGGAACTATACCCATGGAAAATAAAACCAAAACGAAAAGATGACGGATCTAGAATTCCTTTAGATCAATGGCTCGTTCATTTTAAAAAAGTATTACATGATGATACCATCGTCGTCCTAAATAACATTCAAAGCTCGACTAGAAATATCCCGATTACGTTGGTAGACTCAGATCCAATTAACTCTTTGATTACTAGCGAAGAAGTTGAATCAGCACTGTTACGCATGTCAAACAAAAAAGCCGCTGGTCCCGATGACGTATGTGTAGAACATCTAAAATCATCTCTCTCACTTCTTAGCAATTATTGGTTACATATGTTTAACTCGTTTCTATGTGGAGATCCGCTACCTCAGAAATGGAGAGAGGGAATGGTGAAGGTTCTTTATAAAGGTAAGGGTAATAGAGATCTTCCTGATTCCTATCGTGGTATATCGCTCCTGAATCATTCATATAAACTCTTGACGCAGATCGTTTGTATACGACTAATTAGATATCGGCAACATTTACTTCCATTTGAGCAATATGGATTTCGACAAGGTAGAAGTACGAGTGATGCTCTGAGAGTTTTACGAGCACGTGTAATAGAAAAGTTTGAAGCGCATAAATCACTCTACACGATCTTTGTGGACTTTGAGAAGGCTTTTGATTCCATAGATCGAAACTTATTATTGAGAAAGGTTGAACATGGCGCTAAAGTATATGGCCGCTTTCTTCAGCTTATAAGCAGCATCCTTCAACCAAGTACACTTAGAATATTTGACGGGATTCTGTTCTCACAATCCTTCTGCGTAAACCGTGGTGTATTGCAAGGAGATCCTCTTAGCCCCCTACTTTTTGCCTTCTTCGTTATGGACCTCCCAAACTGCCTATGTCGAAATTCGAATAGGGTATGGTCAGTGATGTATGCAGATGATCTTGCTATAGTGTCGGATACTATATCCTCTTCTCAAAGAGCCTTAGATGCGTTATATCATTATTGTATATCTAACAAAATGAAGGTTAACATCGAAAAAACCAAAGTCGTCAAGTTTCGTAAGGGTGGTCCACGATGCAAGCATGATCAGCTCACATTTCATGGCGAGCCGCTGGAATTTTCGCGTTCGTATACTTATCTAGGAATGTCCCTCACTTCGCGTTGGAGTTTTGCTGACCACTTGGAACGCAAGGCGACAAAAATAATTACGGCAACGAGTTTGATCCATAATCTGGGGAGTCTCTCTTTCGAGGGTGCAATGAGGTATTTCAGAGTCATGTTGTTGCCCATGATTAGTTATGGTCTTTCCGTTGTGTGGAATGATTTGACTTCCGGTAATTTCATGCAGCTCGACAGATGTCAGGCAAGATTCTTAAAGCGCATAGTGGGAGTTTCACCAAAGACATCATCTACACTAGTTTATACCTTGGCAGCTGTCCCACCTTTATCCGTATATCTGCGCAGTCTTCTTAATATGGTCGAAACTGTTAATTATACTGCAAATCTAGAAATATTTAACAAGAAAATATCGGGGATTGATCCGGAACACTTTTTAACGCCAGTTGTCTGTCAACAACATTGGAAAAATTCACACAATTGTAAGCGGCCATTGGTTTGGCGTTTCTCTACTCATGGGTACCACGATAAGATTTGTCGTATACACATTCCTTTACATTCGCGATCGTCGTGCTGTTCGTGCAAATTTTGTTTGTGCGCTTGCTGGTCCTTGCTTCATATTTTCGAATGTCCATATTTGCAGCATTTGAGTTTGCAAGATATTGATCGTATGAAGTAAAGTGCACGATCTATCTGAGGCCTTTTAAGAGGAAAAGTGCAGAAGCATTAGGGGCATAGTATATGACGAAGAGAAGATGCAATGTAATGGTACAACGTCTAACATCAGCATCCGTTTAAATTGAATGTTTTTGATTTATTGTAACTATATTTTCTTTCTTTTATATTTTGTCGAAGCCGAGAGGCGCGATGGCAATAAATTTTCTCTCCATTATTATTATTAAACCTTAAAAATTTGCTTAAATAATCAAAAAACAGTTTCAATTTTCCACAAAAATCATTGTTCTTTACTTCAGTTTGACTTACTTTGGCAGCAACTTAACTATTTCTCTCGCAATCTTCTTATTGTAAATGAATTTATTAGCAAATTCACGTTTTATTTTCCTGTCAGCACTCTCTCCTGTATCATCCATCTCCCAGATGCTAGGCGCTCCATACTTCCTCTCAAACCTTTGTGTAAAGTCAGGGCGAACGTCTTCCCTGCACAGTATGTGTCCTAGAAGAGTGATAGCTGTGAAATTGAGCTCACCGAACCCTCCTTTGACGAAGACCGTATCCGCGCATATGCGAGACAATCGCCCAGCTTGTCCTGTCATTGTTTTCATAGCTTTACCGCCACCCACAGCTCCACAGAACGCCATTGTGACGAGGAAAGCTTTATTGTCATCAGAAATTTTCTTTACACCCTCAAGAATGGTCTCGAATGTAGTGCCAGTCAAAGAAGTAAGGATGCTATCCCAAATTGTTTCGTCCACTTGAACTGTTCCTTCGCTCATTTCAGTTTCTTCTTCAATGCAGAACAAAGAATCCAATATATTTCTCTTTTTCAATCTAGAGACTCGACCACCAGATACTGGCGCACCAGATATTGGTTCCAACTGAGTGGGATAGGGCGAGTATTGCTCGTCTGAACCATTCTCAGTCTTCCTTTTAGAAGATATGCAAGAAGGAGAAGTTTGTTTGTTGGAAGGGTAGGGTTTTGGGCTGGATTGATAGTATAGGCCTTGATAAAGTTTTGGAGGAGTCACTAGCCCTACACAATTATGGAGCCACGCAATCTCCGTAACCAATCACGCCCTGGGGAGACTTCAGGAGTAGAGACTTATCTGTCACAGATATTCTCAACGCCTGGGGCCTCTTCCGGGCACCTCCAAATTCGTCGCTCCACTCTCTTCTCGTGTCTGTCAGCTATTATCAGCCGATCAAAGAAGGGAGGTGGCCGTCACAATGCTATTAGCCACCCCAGAAAATATCTGAATATGTCTAAAGTTCTGAAACCAGTCATATCAACCGTTAATTTTATCAAGACTTTTGGGCTGAATCATCGACAATTCCGACAATTTATTGAAGAGATTGGAGAAAATGACTTGCCTTATCATACTGCCGTACGTTGGCTTAGTTGTGGGAAAGTCCTTCAGCGCTTTTTTGAACTTCGAGCAGTGATCGAAATTTTTTTGAATGAAAATCATCGCCCTCTTACTGAATTACAAAACAACGCATGGCTGTGGAAGTTAACATTCTATGTTGATCTGACAAAACATGTGAACAAACTGAATTTGAGATTGCAAGAAGACCAGAATCTTCCTGATTTATACACTAATATCAAATCATTCCGGAAGAAATTGATACTGTTTCAATCACAACTACGAAGCAAATGTTTTCCAAATTTTTAAGCATGTGAAATGTTCAGCCACACCACTGAGACTGAGTTTCCTATATATTTTGCAATCGAAACTTTGAGTTCTTTGAAAACAAATTTTGATACGCGTTTCTCGAACTTTGATTTCATTGCGAATCAAATTAAGATTTTCCAGAATCCTTTTGATGCTGACATTGAAACCCTAGCCTCTGAACTTCAAATTGAAATGATTGATCTACAGTGCAGTGATATAATTAAGAGCAAATATCAAAACTCATCATTGTTGGAATTTTATAAGAGTCTTCCACTGCCACAATTTTCTAATTTGCATAAATTTGCTCGTGGGCTGTTTTCTGTTTTTGGCACTACTTATTTGTGTGAGAAGACCTTCTCCAAAATGAAGTACATAAAAAATGCTTACAGATCTAAATTAACCGACGAGAATCTTAAATCCATTTTAATAATTGGTACAAGTAAAATTAGTTTACAACTTAAAACTATTATCAGTGGAAAATCTCAGTTACACAAATTTCATTAGTATTTAATATGTCAGTATGCATGTAATAAGTTGTGTTTTAATTTAAAATGTATGAAATTTAGTTGGATTCATTTCAATAATTTGTTAGTTATTATATACTGAAGTTAAATATTCTGCATATTATACATGTCTTTACTTATTACAATTCCGTGTTTCTTTATCCAACTTATTACAAAAACAAAAACAATAAGCCTACAACAATGTTATTAGTAGTTAGCCCAGGACCATATCAATATAGAAGTTATCTTTATAATTATTCAACATAAAATTTGAATACTTCAGTGAACTTAAGTTAATTTGCTAGAAAAAAAATATGTGCTATAAAAGGAGTTTTCAAGTATGCTAGCTCTCCGCGGGCCAGAAAAAATCTGTAAGTGGCCGGATGTGGCCCGCGGGCCGTAGTTTGGAGACCCCTGGATTAAACCAACGTGCTTTGTCATTAAAAATTTCAATTATAACGGTAACCGCACAATTAAATTAACTTAAAAATTTGGTTTTTATTATGTCGATCTGCTTCAATGTATTTTCGGACCTTTAAATCAAACTATGATTGACCAACCTGTTTCATAACTAATGACGATACCATTAATGAATAGGCAAAATATGTCAACTAGAAGCAATTACACCGTTCGAAATTATATGTGCACCTTTTCAATTGTTAGAAAATATAGAAACGTTTACTTATAAGGAAACCATTTGCGGGTAACACAGGAAATTCTTGTAAATTAAATATATTGTAAAAACCAGACAACCTATAAATACCGAAATCATAAAAAGTAGACAACGTATTGAGCGCTGCTCAAAAGTTGCATCACTACTATAATAAAAACGTTTAATAAATTTAAAAAATTAAATTTAAAATGAGGCTTAGTAGTTTCCAGTATTTTCAAACGATTCCCTCCATTTATCAGTTTATATTTAAAGATCTTCAAAGATCGAACGTTGATTATTTCGGAGTGTATTGAATTTCACAATTCGACACTGCTTTGATTGAATTTCACTGTTTATTATTAATAATCCTTCGACGGAATAAGACCAACGAATGTCCGCTTAAATTGCGACTCCAATGAAGAAGGAAGAAAATTCTCAAAACATGTGTGGGTGCAATGCTCTCCTTGTCGCACAGGCATTTGCTAATCTAAGTGTTTTCAGTGGCTTCAAGCCTAAATTAACAGTCGATTGTTTAAGACAGTGAGCGCATTAGCTTGGCAAGCCTAGTTGC
Source organism: Pomphorhynchus laevis (assembly GCA_012934845.2). Taxonomy (NCBI): domain Eukaryota; kingdom Metazoa; phylum Acanthocephala; class Palaeacanthocephala; order Echinorhynchida; family Pomphorhynchidae; genus Pomphorhynchus; species Pomphorhynchus laevis. The sequence goes on from WNNJ02000236.1 coordinate 5,573, forward strand.
TCTACACTGAACACTATCTAACCTATTTGATTCGTTAGTTGTACAGCTGGATCCATCCTGCTAGATCTTTAACGTACTTAGAAGTATCAATACACATACTATCGCGCTGATAGTTAAACTCTGTAGAATGATTATATGTATTTGAATGCACATATTTGGCCAAATTTATGCGAAGATGATTTGCATGCGATCACTTATTCAAACTTAGTAGGTTCATATAATAATGTTTGCTTAATAAAATTAAACAAGGAAATAAAAAAGTCACAGAAAATAAATAATCATCACTACAGAAAACGGAAGAAGCAGTCAGGAACTTCGTAGTAGTCTTCCATCTAAGTTACGGCCTCAAATTCAGAGGGATTTGATCCCTGCAACCAATCCAACACTCCGCTCTATGACTGAACCCCCCGGGGTCTTTCACCCACGAAGAGCCCAATTTCAGGGGTACCGTGAAAGACAACCACCTGCGATTTGGCCGAGTTTAAAATAAGATTGGACTTGGGTAACTGGTCTTTTAATTATAAAAAGAAGCGGCTGATGTCCTAGACTACGTCTTTGCCCCCTGCGTCCAGAGAACAAGGCTGTGGTATTATCAGCGTATACCACAAGACGTTGTTCGCGTTTAAATATTTTAAAGAGTTCAATAGAAGCAGCAAGGAACAAGATAGGAGAAAGAGGGGATACTTGAAGCACTTAAGTATCCTTGAGATACTTGGGCTTAGGGGATACTTAATATTTTAAAGAGGGAATATTTTAAAAAATAAATTTATTTTTATTCAAGATAATAAAGTAATGATGCCATTTTTTTGTCTATACGTTGATTTGTTGTAATTTGGAAATAATAAGTAAAAAAAGATGATAGGATATCATACCAAAGTGCTTAAAAAGTATTTTGAAGTTCAAAAAATTAAATTTTGTTTTACAACGTAATACATGTTAAATCAATCTCAAACTTGAAAATAATGTAGATATATGATTTGTAATCGTAATTTAATAATATTGCAGTAAACAAACTACTAACAAGGGCAATGGTAAAATTTTAATAATTATTTTTTATTTAAAAAATTAAAATTTTAATAATTTCAACATTTTGAATAAATCAATTCATAAGTTTTTGTGTAAATGTCAATTGATAGATAGTCGATGTTGTGAGATGAAAAAAGTATGGGTTATCATATCGATTTTTTAAATAAAAAATATTTTTAAGTTCAAAAAATTGAACATTTTCTCTAAAGCGGAATATACGTCGTAACGAGCTAAAACTTATATGTGGTGTAGATACATAATGTGCTATCATTGTGCGATAATTTTTAACTAATCCGAACACTTACTTGAAAAATATTCAAATTTAAATTTCAAACTTTACCTACACTATGCTGCAAAAAAATGAAAGATGTTTTTTAAATGTCTAATAAACGTCTTTCGTTTTTATAATTTTTTCTTGCCCAGTTGTGTCTGCCTTTCGGAAATGTTGCCAAGAATGGGGCTTCGGATCATACTGTCCCTCCGCTCAAGATCGGTAAAATGCTGAGTGGCAAACAGCATAGAAGAAATGAAGACGCTGCCCAGGGGCAAGTACCGACCCGGGTGGGGCTAGTGGCGAGAAGGGTAACCTTCCTGCACCTAGCTCTGTCTAGGATAGCTTCCCCCGTCCATCTTATCTAACACAATGGTGAGTAAACCCGAGCCTTTTTCACTGAATATCATTCAGTGGAATTCGGGAGGTGCTTCTGCCCTTAGACTTCTATCTGGTAGAGACGCAGATGTTATAGTCCTTCAGGAGACGCGGTCTATCCGTCTCCCCCAGGACCTTACTCGATTTATCCCAAAGCATATATGTTCCCACTATACTCCGTATATAACCCCACCTCACTCCTCTTCGTCTCAAGGACTCTTGACCTTAGTTAAATCCTCATTAAGATCCTCCCTCCTATTAAACTTTACTTGTCCAGCCATGTCTTGTTTAGTAGTTTCACTTAGTAAGAACGGTAAACGCCTCAGTCTAGCCAATGTCTACATCCGTCCAGGGGAAATTCACAAGAACCGTGAACTCCTGGATAGTATTATTGACAGCGGTTATGACATGATACTTGGGGATTTTAACGACAGAACTGGTCGTTGGATCAATGCAGCACTTTCGCAGAGCTAGGAATGGTTATCTTATTCACAAACCACCATCCCCTACCTTTCATTGCACATCAACAAATTCAATCCTCGACATTTTACTGCTTCACTCGAGGTGGCTGTTAAAACCCCTCTGCACGGAGCAGTCGCGCCAGCAATTGTCCACCTCTCATGACCTCATTCGTTGGAGGATAGAGGAGGATACGTTGCTGAGAAGGAGGTTTCACTTTGATCCGATCAGAGTGGCCTTCTTTCAGGCGGCAATCCGACTCTTCCCCAGAATAGGAAATGAGAGTTTAACCGAATTCAATACCTACCTCTCTTCGCAAGCTACAGCGATTCTATCGACTACCTATAAAGGTCGTATATACAATCCCACTCCGACGAAACTCAAGGTCCTAGCAAAATTACTGAACCTCCCCAATCTCTCTGCTTCCGCCAAACAGGCCCTCTCGAATGAATACTGGAGCACTAGATACAGGTTCCAGCTGAGTAGGGATAGGACGAGTATCGCTCGTCTTAATCCTTCTCAGTCTTCCTTTTGGAAGATTTTCAAGAAGGAGAAGTTTGTTTGCTGGAAGGATAGAGCATTGAGTTGGATAGGGAATGTAGGCCTTGAAAAAGTTTTGGAGGAGTCACTAGCCCTACACAACTATGGAGCCACTCAATCACCTCAACCAATCCCGCCTTGGTGTAACTTCAGGAGTAGGGATATATCTGTTACGGATATTCTTAACTCCTGGGGTCCACTCCCGGGCACCTCCAAATCCTTCGCTCCACTTTCTTCTCGTGTTTGTCAGCTTTTGACAGCTGATCAGAGAAGAGAGGTGGCCGTCTCAATGCTTTTAGCATCCCCATCCGATGTAGCAGGCATCAATAATAGTAAGCGAGTTTTTCTTCCTAAGAAAAAATCCTGCTCATGCCCTAAAGATCTGCGACCCATTTCGATTCAAAATGCCCTCATATCGATTTACGAAAAAGCGCTTGCGCGTAAAATCCGCGACCATTTAAGTAGGCGTAATTTGATCCCTCCAAGCTTTCATGGGTTCGTCAAAGGTCGCTCGGTCCATTCAGCAGTTGGTGAGGTGGAGCAGTTTTGTCGGGATAATAGCCATCGTCTAGTTGTGGCTGTTTTCCTTGACTTTTCTGCTGCATTTGACCGTATCTCCATTCCTTTTGTGATCTTTTCTCTCAGGTCCCTCGGGTTGCCTGCGAGAATTGTGAACAGGGTGGAGATCCTGCTGTATACCAAGCGATTTTACTATGAAGACGACCCTGATGCACGTCAGTTCTACCCTATTACTGGTGTACCTCAAGGATCCCCACTTTCTCCTATCTTATATCTTGCTGCCTCTATTAATCTATTCAAAATATTTAAACGCGAACAACGTCTTGTGGTGTACGCTGATGACACCACAGCCCTGTTCACTGGACACAGGTGTAAAGACGTAGTCTCTGACATCAGCCGTTTCTTTTTAAGATTAAAAGATCAGTTACCCATATCTAACCTTATTTTAAACTCCGCCAAATCGCAGGTGGTTGTCTTTCATGGATCACCTGCGACGAAGCAAAAACTTAAGAGATTAGCACTCTCTGCGCTCTCGTCCATTTTTGCCTCAGAACCACTGCCCACCTTTACAAGTCGAGTAAAATACCTGGGGTTCACCGTTACGGTGAACTGGTCAGGGAAAGCTGACCTGGATAGACTCAAACGTATCCTGAAGAAAGCTAGGTGGGCCCTGAAACGGGCTCAGCATCTGTCGTTGAATGGGAAAACCCAAGTGCGCCTTTGGGGCACTTGGGCTATCTCGGGATTAGTCTTCTTTTCAAGAGGACGTCCCCCAGAGCAAAGACTAAGGTTTCTTAAGCTCCTCGTCTCGCGGTTACCCAGCATAGTCCGCACCGACTGGACTCTTCGGGGAGTGAAAGACCCCGGTTGGTTCAGTCGGAAGGCGGCGTGTTGGATAGGTTGGGGGGCTCAGATCCCCGTTGATTTGATGACGTAAAATGGGAATAAGAAGAAGTCCAGTGCAAATTGCGATCTGTTGGTTGATTTGTCGTACTTACTGTTTTGTTAATTATGTTATCTACTTTATTTGATCGGTCGTATTTTTTTAATAAAACCCTTGTTCATAATAAAGTCTGCTATTTCGCTAACAAAATGTAATGATTAAAACAATATCAAGCACTTTGGAAGACGAAAATATGACATCGACATCGGACATCTGATCAATTGAGCTAGACAAATCATTGTGGGCAACCATAAAATTCGACAGGGTAGAACGCCCTTATTAATGTTAACTATCACATAAAAAATGTTTACATTCAAGAAACTTTGTCATGTGTTTTCAAATTAATCTCTCAAGTACTCAACAACATGCTCAAGTTAAATTAACCTGCCCTATAGTTGTCTATTGATGAACATTACCTTTCGTAAATACAGGTTTTACAATCGAATTTTTCCTATCAGCAGGTAATTGAACGATATGAACGGATGCGATAAACATCTTATATATAGAATGACAGACGGTATCTGCTTAATTTTTCAGGTACACAAATGGAAGAAAATCTGGGTATAACGCAGTAGATGATTTTAAGCGCACAAAATTCAAGCGCACATTCTCAACGCAAGTGTTGCAAACATATCAGTCAATGCGCACACATCAGTTAAAACCTTAAAGAAGACTGAACATGTGGTACAAAAAATTTCGAGCGAAGACATTTGTAATTTAACCATTGGTGTCAAAAATAAAATATTGATTCTTCACTGTCAATTGTCAAACTTAGTGAATTGATACCATGTTGAGAATTAACGTATGCAAACAATGAGCGCTGGCTGTACCTACATTCTTGAGCTAATTATTGCTCAAAACTACGCTGTTTAAAGCGTTTTAAGTTGATCAATTGATGCATCGTGATTCTATAATAATCAAGGATGAATTCATTGCTCCTTAATTGAAATAAAACAGTTTATTAACCATTAATGCGGGGATCGACAAGCTTATTGTACATCCCTGCATTCAAAGGGATCATAAACCGGCTACACCTCACTGTTAATCTCCAAACCTCGTCTATCCTATTACTTTCTCGTCACCCTTGACCTCACTTCCAAACACACCCGCCTCACACACCTACCATTATATGTCGCCTTTTGAGAAATCAGGATCTCCATCTTCTCCTCTCTGCCTTACTCAAATCGTCTATATCCTCTCCAACAATAACATCATCCTCTCCTCACAATCTCGCCTTTCTCTTAGACTATGAACTCACATCCCCTCTCAATGTGTTATTGCCCTTCAAGCCTCACCCTTACAGTCGCTTTCGCTGTGCCCCATATTTTGACATCCAATGCCTACTCTCAAAGTGTCGACTCTGTCATGCTTTTCGAGTCTATCACCGCTCTCTCAGACGTGATATCCGCTCGCTCATTCCGTCTCTCCGTGATTCCTAACTTGCTCTTCGCCGATCTCATCTTTACCTACTACGTACCAAATGCAGCTCCTTATGGCAGCATACAATCAACATTTCATTAAACTTTAAGTCTCTCTGGCATACTTTAAACTCAATCATTTCTTGCTCCTCATTGTATTGCAACATCAATCCCCATGATTACTTGTAATTTCTTCAGACTAAAGTATCCACGTTGCTCTATAACAACCTCGTATCTATTCCATCTCACTGTTACTCGTCTCGCCTCATCCTCCCGGAACTCTTTTATCTTCTCCCTGTCTCACCTGCCGAAGTTTCATCTTTCATCGTGTCTTTGCCCAACAAAACCTCACCTGCCGATCCCCTGCCTACTTTCATACTTACATCCATATGTTCATCGATATCCCTTTTTCTCGCAACGTTGTTTAACTCGTCCATCCGCAGTTGTATCTTCGCTTCACACTGTAAATCCGCCATCGTTGTCCCCTCCTTAAGAAGCAATCACTCAACCCCTCACTTCTATTTAGCTATCGCCCAATTTCACTCCTAACTACACATTCTAAGCTCTTAGAGCTCCTTATCTTAATACAGATCAACGTTTATCTCTCCTCATCCAATCTGTACACTCCTTTCCAATCCGCTTTCCGCTCTAATCACTCGACAGAAATCGCATGCATAAAAGTGTACAACGACTTACTCATTTCTCGAGACAAGGCTCTATATAGTGTTCTCATCTCCCTCGACCTCTCCTCCGCATTCGACATTGTCGACCACTCCGTCCTCCTTTCTCGCCTTCGTTATGATTACGGATTTTCTTCCTCCTCCGTAGCATGGTTCGCCTCATATCTATCCGACCGTTCCTTTCGCGTCTGTTCTAATTCATCATCCTCCCCTCCCATCCCTATTTTTTTGCGGAGTCCAACAAGGTTCAGTCCTAGGTCCCCTGCTTTTATCTCTTCTACTTGGAGATCTCTCTTCGTTTATCAAGATCGGATCCAGAAACTGATGTTGAGTGTACGAAATCGTCTGTGGAAGTTATCTCGCTCGCTCCGGCACATCGCCAACATTTATAGACATTTTAAAAACGTCTGTACTCGGATGAAGATATAAAAACTCGAGAGATTCGAATCAGCAATCATTGAAAGAGTAAATTTCAGCTCTAAGCTATTTTGGTCCTATGCTCTGCGAAACAGAACCCTTAATACCGCAATCAAACATGTGCACTCAAATAACGGCCTGGTTACGGCTGAAACTGATATAGATGAGACTCTCGCATCCTCGTTCTCAATTACATTATCACATCTTACTTCTCACTTGAAATGGTACGGCTGTCCCTATTCCTAAGCATACTGATTTCCAGCCAAAATGCGCTTCTGAAATTCAAGAGTATCTTACGAATGTTCCTTCATTTAGTGCCGCTAGCTCCGACGACATTTCGCCATACCTGCTCAAAGTATTGTCGAGTTACTTAGTCCCCTACTTGCGGAGATTTTTACTAAGAGTTTGACCACTGGAAGTGTACCATAAAGGATGGAAAACTGCGATTGTTGTTCCTATTCCCAAAAAATTCATTGCATCATCATGTAGTGATTACCGGCCAATAAGCTTGACCTCCTCGATATGTCAAGTCCTTGAACGTGTTATCTGCAGTAGAATCTCGGACCATCTCGTCTCCCTTAGTATACTCTCGTCCGCCAAGCACGGTTTTCGTCACGGTCGTTTGTGTTTGACGAACTTACTTACTGCGCGCGAAATGTGGATCCAATCGTTAAGTGTTGGCAGCTCGGTCGATATAATCTTTATTGATTTTTTGAAAGCCTTCGACCGGCTCCCATATGAGAGCATGATCAACTTGTTAGCTCACTACGGTGTTTCTAGAACATTGTGCAATTGGATTCGTTATTTCCTTTGCAACAGATCACTTTGAGTGAGGGTTGGCAGTAGACTGTCTTCTGCTAGGCCTGTTAATTGTGGCGTTCCCCAAGGTACAGTCCTTGGTCCCTTGCTTTTCATTATATTTTTAAATGATCCGCTCTTATGCATACATAGCCTCTGCTTGGCATTTGCTGACGATGTGAAAGTCTGGTGCGATAGAATTTCTGACCCACAAAGCCAGCGCCTACATCACGATCTTCACATAATATATAACTAGAGTACTGCTACCGGTATGACCATGAATGTAGACAAATATGTCCATATAAAGCTTGGCAATGGTAAACCTGATCGTGACTTTTATTTAGGATGTCAGAAGCTTCACATTATATATGAGCAGAGAGATCTTGGAATCATTTTGAATAACGATCTCAAGACTTGACCGAATACAGATTATATCCATGGTAAAGCAATGTAGTCTCTGTATTGTATAAAAAACACATTTGCTAAGCTTAAGCCGAAACTATTCAAGCATCTATATTGCGCATTAGTCCACCCGCACGTGAAATACTTCATCACAACAACTTTCCCATCCACCAAAGCTGAAATTACGAAAATTGAGTCTATCTTGCGTAGAGGAAGCAAACTTTGTATTGACTCACATTATTTTTACGCTGGGCGTCTAGCTTGTTTGAAACTGCCTTCAACTGCTCAAAGGCTACTATATTTAGACCTCGCAGCAATGCGGCTCTTGGTTCATGGAACGAAAGGTTTCCCATCATCTTGTTTATAATTACGCAATTCAAGTCGCAGAGGTCACTTTCTCGCGATTTTTAATTCGCCCATGGTAAAGGAATCAACTTATCAGTAATATCGAGATCTGTTGGTATTTAAATATTGAAACTGCAAAAATAAATTACTAATCTCGGACCATCTCGTCTTCCTTAGTATACTCTCGTCCGCTACAATATTTCGCTACATACAATACAAGATCTAATATACATACACATACATCACAAATTGGATTACAATTGGATTGTTTACAAAACAGCTTGCCAGCGGAACAAAACACATAATGACACGAAAAACATCGAAGCTTAAAGCTAAGAAGTCCAATGTAAACACCGTATCTCTAAACGCAAGCATAATTGATAAGTGTACATCTGTCCAAGTCCAGTGTTCGAATGATTTGTGTGATATCTGGACCACTATTTGTATGAGCAAGTTAAAAAAGAATTCTCATGATGCTTATTTATGTGGATTTTGTGCTGTGAAGGAGCTTAATATTTTGAGAAGACGTTTGGTCGAATTTGAAGAAGCACATAACCAATCTCTCAGTCGAACCGTTCTCATGGACGATAAAATATCCTATTCCAAAGCCCAACATCCTCTTAAAAATATAGTTCCTGTAGATGCGCAGGTTGGGGATGATACGACTGCCTGTGTTATTCCCCTTGATGAGAATACAAACGATCGCAAATTGCAACAAATTGCTGAAAATACAGTCCCTAAAGTATCACAGACTACGAACGATATGACTACATGCGTTGTCGTTGATCGTCCTTCTCCCGATATTGCTTTACATATTGACAACCGAACTCGAACAACTGGCGCTCATGTCGGCAGCGATGGACCTGTAGCATCCCGTATTTGGAAGTGGGGATATTTGCGTTCTTCCTATTCAACTCCAAATTCAGTGTCAAGACCGTATGACGAAGTCTCGAAATATATTCTGTCTGATGAAGCTATTTCACAAAGTGATACACCGAAGATGTCGAATGCTCACAATGCGACATTCCGTACTCTCTCAAACAAAGATGGTCAGTGCGTTTAATCGGGCAACGCACACGTCACCTTGATGTCACCATCAAGTTCTTTAGTCTCATGATTCACATACCAAGACAGACTTATCTAGCTTGCGGAATATTGTTAAAACGGATACTCAAATACCCAGCTTACATGCATGTACAGATACACAATCTGCTGTGTCCTGTGATGGTCTCGATAGGGTGATCTCAAATAAGCGTATATATAATAGAGGATGCTCAGTTATTCTAGCTAATGTGCCCGAGTCTATATTCGAGAAGGCGCAAGCACGACTGAATGACGACATTCAGAGTTTGAGGTCTATTCTTGCACATGTACTTGGCTCCTGTGACATTGAGACAGTCCAAAAAGTTAAACTTGTTGCTCTTTTCCGCCTAGGTAAGCGTAATGCTTTAAATAATAAACCCCGACTACTCAAAGCTGTCTTCCATAACCAACTTCATGCTACCTTAATGTTGCGAAACTCGTTCCGTCTCAAAGGGTCTAATATTCGACTGCTGAAAGATCTTGATGTATCAGAACGAAAAAAATTATCGAAGGTTAAAGAGGAACTAGCATCTCGTGTTGCTAAAGGAGAAACAAATCTGATGTGAAAAATTTTCAGGTTGCGAAGCGAAACACCCGGCTGAGTTGGAGCCCACTAGTCATGTCGCCTCGCGTGCATTCTGTAATCGAAACGGGCTCGTCTACTCTGCCTATCTGAGTCTAAATGATTTAGCGTCCGGGTTATTAGGATGTGTAAGGGGTGATAGGAATACTCCCAGAGGTATGTTGGGGCATTGTGAAATACTCCATGGTAATGTTCGCAGTCTTATATCGAAGATAGATGAACTGAGATATAGAGTTCAGTTAATTCGTCCTAAATTACTTGCTATCACAGAATCATGGCTGTATGGTGATATTGTTGATAATGAAGTCTCCATCCCTGGCTATCTGGTTTTCCGCAGTGATCATAAAAGTGGAAGAGGTGGAGATATTATTCTTTATGTGAGCAACGATGTGAAAGTAACTATTCTTAGCACTTCTTCTTCTGATAAAGTCGAAAGTTTGTGGTGTCGGGTAAAATTCATGCATACCGCTCCGCTTGTTCTGGGGGTAGTATATCGTTCACCCTTGGCCGCCACAGATAAACTGATTGGGGAAGTAGAACTTTATTCTAAAGGTACCTCCAATGTTTTAATACTTGGTGACTTGAATATGCCTTCGGTTGATTGGAATTCGTATACGGCTTTTCCTACTTGTGACCATGCTTCCTATGACCTTCTGGAGTGTATCATCTATTGTGGTTTAACTCAGCATGTCCAAAATTACACTCGTTTTGCTAGTGACAGTAGATCTCTATTAGATGTATGTTTATCTTCGAACAGTGAGATTATTAACGCTATCCGTTATGATGTCCCGATCGGTATGTCTGATCATTGCGTAGTGATCGTTGGGTTAAGGTTTCAAGAAGAAACTCGAGGTCCACGTGAAAATCAAGTGGTTAATGCTTTCAAAACCAACATAGATGCAATTCAGTCGATATTTTAACAGCTTCGTGGCCAGATCCCGCTGTTGTTGGAGTACACGGCGCGTGGAATTACTTTCAGAGAACCTTAGAGTCGTTACTTATTTTATTCTCTCCACTTAGAAGCAGGACACGTCGAAAAGATTCTCCCTGGTTCGATTCTGAGTTACGTTCAACATTGAGGACTCGTAATTTGATCTTCAATCGCTACAAAGTTGGGGAGTGTAGTTATGATGTTTTTAAACAGGCAAGAAATTTATTCAATTCATTGAAGAGAAAGAAGCGGTGTGCATTTGAGAATGCATTAGCTAACAAGTGTAAATACGATTTAAAGGTCCTTTTTCAGTACCTATCAAGTAGGGGAGCTGTTGATTCTTCGATTTGTCACTACTTCTATGACATTTCTGCGAATGACCTAGCTGAAGAGTTTGCGGCACACTATTGCACTTCAGTAGAGCCCGCAAATGAACATCAAACTTTTTGTATGGAATCTAGTGTGCTGAACACTTACTCTGACACGTGTCTTGAGTTGGACCTTGACAATTTGATAACGCCAGCTAAAGTCTATTCCGAATTACGCCGTCTAAAAGCAAATAATTCAAGAGGTTGTGACTTACTACCTTCTGTTTATCTGCGCAGATTAGCAGGCTCAATTTGCGTTCCTCTCTGTGCAATTTTTCGCCAGTCAATCTTAGAAAGATATCTTCCTAATGTGTGGAAGCAGTCAATTGTTCTTCCCTATTTCAAGAAGGGAGATCGCTCTTCCGTCGAGAATTATAGGCCGAGGAGCATTACCTGTATTTGCTGTAGAGTGTTGGAGAGGTTTGTGCCTCGCTACATGGTTGAGTTTTTTCGTGTAGGAAAAATTTTAGTCCTTAATCAGCACGGATTTCGGGAGGGTTATTCAACTGTTTCAAATTTGCTTGATGCTTCATCTTGATTGGACAGCGAATAAGACACATTATACCGATACAGACATTATATTCTTCGACTTTTCTAAAGCTTTTGATAGAGTAGATCATGGTCTACTTCTTCAGAAACTTGTCAATACTGGACTCCCAAACATAATAGTTGATTGGATTAGAGAATTTCTTCGTGATCGTTGCTTTCGAGTACTTGTCGATTGGTCATTGTCTGTGTCTAGAGAATGTCATATTAGAGTATCTCAAGGTTCAGTTTTGGGTCTGGTTTTATTCAGCATTTATGTTAACGATTTGCCTGGGTGCATTCGCTCTCGATCATGTTTGTATGCAGATGACTTAAAAATATGGCGGCCCATTCATTCATGTGATGATGTTGATAATTTGCAAACTGACATAGATAATGTGGAGTTGTGGGCGGCGTCTAACAAGCTTGTGATAAATGTTTCGAAATGCAAACACATGCGTATTATTAGTAATGCTCGCAAGCAACTAACATCAGCTTGTTACACATATAAGGGCTGTATTGTGGAAAGTGTCGATAGTTACAAAGATTTAGGAGTATGGGTTACCTCTAATTTATCAACTAAAAAGCACACTGATCAAGCTTGTGCCAACTCCAATAAAATGATAGGTATGATTCGACGCGCGTTTGTTCGCGTTAATCCGACTGCTCTTCGGCCTCTGATTTTAGCACATGTATTAAGTAGACTTTTATATGCAGCTCCGGTTGTATACCCACGTACTGTGCATGAACATAAGAAATCAGAGAGGGTACTTCGCAGGGCAACAAAGCTTGCACCAACGTTAGCGTCGCTGCCTTATGAAGACAGACTGAGATCATTAGGACTTGAGACCATCACATGTACCCGTCGGTACATGGATATGTGCCTTGTTTGGAATTTATTCCAACGTCCTCATCACCCTCTTCGGAGTAGGGTTCAACTACGTGGTTCAAATGTTCTTCGCGGTCATTCTTTAACTATTCGAAGAAACAGAGTACAGAAATTGGGCGCGATGCAATTTGATAGAAGAATTGTTGAGCTTTGGAACAACCTTGATGCAGACACCGTTGGATGCAGTTCACTTAATACTTTTAAAAGAAGACTACGAATGGATCAAGCAATGTTTCGTGTTGCATTTCCTTATTTTAATAACTAATTAATTTATTTACGAACTTATTGTGAGCCAGCTATTTGAGCTAATGCTCGGATGTTGTTGAATGTATAATAATAATAATAATTGTTTCACGGGTATTACCGTCCTATTTCACTAACCTCTATTCCATTAAACATTCTGGAACGATTTATACTTGGTGAGCTGAAAAGATGGGACTGTTCTCGTGATAGTGTTTCAGATAGACAACATGGCTTTCGGTGTGGTCGTTCGACAACGTCTAATATCTTATTGAGTCATCATCATTGGTTAAGTAATCTCGATCAAGGGTACCCAACTGACGTATTATTCATCAATTTCCGGCGTGCTTTCGATACTGTAAACCATAATATGATATTGTCTAAGCTGATTAATTATGGATTTGATCCAGTGCTTACAAACTGGATTTGTAGTTATTTAACAAACCGTACTTTTCGTGTTCAAGTAGGAAATTCACTATCTTGCTCATGTAAATATTGTTCAGGTGTTCCACATTAATCTGTATTAGGGCCTTTCTTATTTAACATATTTATAAATGACATAGTATCCTGTTTTCGTCTGATTGTGTTCTGTATGCTGACGACTTTGGATGATTCGGCGAATCATCCAAAGCCGTTGAATTATTGCAATTCGAGTTGAATATGATGCTTAGATGGTGTAGAAATAACAAATTGGATGTTAATTATGAGAAGTGTGCGCACATGACAATCGGTAAGGCATCCAATTCCTCATATTCCTTAGGGTGAAAAGAAGTAAGTACAGTTCGTACGTATACAGATTTGGGTATTAAAAATAGTGCCTCTATGTGTTTTGAAGAGCACTCTCGATGTATTTCAGCAAAATATCTTCGGCTTTTCTGGTGTATTCGCCGCTCGTTATCGATACTTACCCCTCGAATTTTTAAGAACGCATTCTTCGCATTTTCGCTACCGATCATTGAATACGGCCTTCCAGCTGCCGCACCAATTTTTGTTAGAGATACCTTGACCATCGAAAAAGTGCTACGAGTATCTTCCAAGCATGTATTAGGTTTCCAAGGTTTGTCTTATGAGCTCCGTCTTGAGATATTAGGAATGAACACACTTGAATCACGTAGATCATTCATTGACCTCGTTTATTTGCATCGCTTAGTTATGCTTTGTTATGGGGGTGATTATTTAAAACAACCAACTTCAATAAACACTCACAATCGCACAAGAGGACATAAAGCTAAATTGAGAAAGCAACAAGTATGCAAATCGGTAGTTAAAGAGTCATTTCCGCATTGCGCGATCAATGTTTGGAATGAATTGGACAGCTTAATAGTTACTACGCATTCGACTAAAAAATTTCGTCAGAAATTAAAACAACATTTTTCTTGCGGATGATTTTTATTTTACTTTTATTTTTATTTATTTATTTATGTCAGTACAATGTTTCAAAACCAATTACAGTTTAGTACGTCAATCCCTTCTCGGTACAAATTGGTATGATCCATTGATTTTTGGAGTTGAATCATCTTGGCAACAATTTGAAACTCTAATGATATCGCTCCTTCTACGTTTCTCACCTCGTAAGGTAGCAACTGCCCGTGCACGCACAAATCCTTGGTTTGATAAGGAGCTTCAAGATGCATTGAGATCCAAGAAGCAAAAATTCGTAAGGTATAGGAATGGAGAAACTGATTATAGGTCATTTAAAAAGTGTCGGAATCATTTCACATATCTCAAGAGACTTAAAAAGCGGCAATTTGAACAAGTACTGATAGGAAAGTCAGCCAACAATCCTAACATATTATTTAAATATGCAAATTTTAAAAGTAATGTTCGATCTTCTAGCTCTATCATTGGAAACAATGGACGCATTCTAGTAGATCATTTCGATATTGCTAATGCATTTGGTCGTAAATTTCTCGTATCAGCTACTACTTCTCCTTGTATAGAAATTACTCGTATTAATCCGTCAATTTTTGATATTCTTCACTTGTTCACAGTTCAAGATGTTATGAAAGAGTTTAAACGACTGAAACCGTCGGGCTCGATTTGCCCAGATTTACTTCCCTCAATATACCTGAAGAATCTTCATGATGTCATTGCTGCGCCTTTATATAGGATATTTATAGCATCATTATATTACGGTATAGTCCCGAATGCATGGAAACGCTCTATCATTAAGCCGCTTCATAAGAAAGGTGATCGATCATGTGTAGATAACTACCGACCGGTTAGTTTAACCTCTGTATCGTGTCGTGTATTAGAGAGATTACTTTATCGGATAATCAGTAGCTACCTAGAATCATACAGGTTACTTTCTACTAATCAGCACGGATTCCGTAAAAACTGTTCCACAGTAACCAACCTTTTATTGGCACAGGAAAGTTGGGGTTCCATAGTGGATGAGGGGTATGCTGTCGATGTCATATTTTTTGACTTCTCCAAAGCATTTGATCATGTACCCCATGACAAGTTGATTATGAAGATAAGTGCATTAAAAATCAATCCAATTATCATTCGTTGGATATGCAACTTTCTTTCTGGTCGCACATACCAGGTCGCCATTAACGGTACCCTTTCCGAGCATTATCCAGTTAATTCCGGTGTCCCGCAAGGGTCTGTATTGGGTCCTTTGCTGTTTTGTATTTTCATCAACGATCTACCCAGTGTAATAAGTTCGCATTCATTATTATTTGCTGACGATTTAAAAATTTGGAGAGCCATCAAGTCGAATTATGATCGTAACATTCTTCAATCAGATATTGACACGGTTCTTAAGTGGGCACGTTCTAATGGTCTGTCTGTTAATGCCTCGAAGTGCACTTGCATGCACATTCGATCACGTAATATTGTTCCAGTGCCGATATATCATCTCGGGGATCGAGTGATTAAATTGGTTTCGAGCTATAAAGATCTTGGCGTATTGATAACGGATGATTTCTCCACTCGCCAAAACACTGAGTACATTTGTTCGAAGGCCATGCGTATGGTTGGTTTCCTTCGCCGATCATTCAGCTATGTGAGTCCACGTTCTTTTAGAGTTCTTGCAAACGCTTTTGTACTAAGTCATTTGTTATATGCTTCTCAATGTTCATACCCTCGAACCAGAGATGAGATTAATCGACTTGAGAAGGTGCTACGTAGGGCAACAAAATTAGTACATTCTTTGAGAGAACTTCCTTACGAGGACCGTCTTCGGTCTTTAAATATGCAGTCATTATGTGATATTCGTGACTCGCGGGATCTGTGTCTTGTATGGGAGGTATTTCACAATGAACACCATGTGTTGCGTGGGCTCTTCAACATTCGATCAACTCGAGCTTTGCGAGGTCACTCGTTTTATCTTAGTCGCCAACGAATAGTACATTCTAGGACGATTCAATTTGGACAACGAATAATAAATTCATGGAATCGTTTAAGCGATGATATTGTAAATGCGGGAACTCGTGAGCTCTTTAAACGACAGATTATTTTAAATTGTTAACTGATTTGTTTTTGATTTTCTCTTTTTCTTTTATTTTGACTATCGATTTGTCAGCAACTGTGAGCTATGCTCGTAACGTTGTCTACATAATAATTTTTTTTTAATAATAACAATTTATTAAAATTTTAATTGTACAATTAAGGTTCCCACAAATGGGCCTCTATACATTTAAAATAGTGGTATAAATACCATAACACAAACATATTACTCTGATAAAACACGTCCTGCTCGAAGATACGAAGTCCGCTGAAACTGAACACGTGGACATCTAAGCGTCGCAGAGCAAATTTTCGCAAGACACATACTAATATATGTCCTGATTGATGATATCGTGACGGCGTATTCGCTTTTTTGTTGTTCAGCGATTTTTAGAGCCAATGATTTAATACATGCTTGTGCACTCTTGCCAGCTCCGCCCGTAGTCGCCCAAATAAGGGGACAAAATGAGCTGTGCTCTATTGTATGTATCCTTTCTTCGTACTTGGCACATTTTCTATTTTCGTGGAAAGTGAAAGTGGCATCTGTTGACTTTTCGCAATAGGACGGAGCATGATTGTTGAAAACGACTACATCAAAAAATGTACGCTCCATATTCCCACCGAACAGTCCATTACCTACTATATCAGCTCGAGCATCATCTTGTCTGGTTGTTGTACTAATATTGAAACTGATGTTTTCAGGAACTGGAGTCAGAGATGGTTCTGCAAACACATTCCAACAGACTGTGTTCAACTTCTTAACCAAAAAGTCTCGAAGTTGATTATGACGGATGAAGTTGAATGCGCCCCTTTTGCACGAGAGAGCATGCGACGTTGTTAATCTCTGACCACATTGACACTTATCCGGCAAATCTTTGGGAGTTAAACCATATCGAACAGACAACGCATCTCGAAACTCTTGCGTTGACAACTGACAATCCGTAGAAACCAACGCATCTCTTGTTAGCCAATTAGAGGCACCCTTCAGGGATGCATATTCCACTGATTTTCGCAATATAGGAATGATCTCTGGCTTGAGTTTTTCAGCATAATTTCGATTTTCTTCTTTATGTTCGTTTTGAATTGCAGACAATAAGTGTATTACTGAGAAACCAATATCTAAATCAGGTTCTTCATATATGGAGGATAACAATCGTGCAGCGTTGTACTGTCTGGTTAATTCACTCTCAATATTTCGTATTCCTAGTCCCCCCAAACTGGTTGACAAAGAACATACTCCCCTCAAATCAAGATCAATGTCATCGCCAAACATGGAATTCATAAATTTTGTGTCAATAACATTCTTTAGATCATCCAACCATTCTATGTCACAATCAACGGCTCGGAAAAGGTGAGTCCACTTTGACTGAACTGCAAGAGAGTATGCCACAAATGCGGAATGAGCATCGGCATCAGCGGCATTAGCAACATCCTTGACCAGATTTGACATCGATAAAAACTGCCCGCAGCAATACTCCCTTACAAACTTTGGCGTGCCAATAGGTGCACCAAGTACCTTTAATCCATCTTCATTAATGATTAAACCATCAGCTCCAAAGATGTGTTGAGCACGGATCATGTTTCGTGGATGTATAAGCAACCTCGATTTGTTTGGATTGACATGGTATCCATACTGCTCACCTATTGAGCAAAGAAGACGCCATACACGTGATAGATCATCAAGCCCACCAACGAAAGTCGAATCATCTGCATACCAGCATTGTTTTATTGATGGAATCGATTCTCTGATTTTATATATCAAGGGCATCGATGAGATTGCAAACGCTGGCATCGCAAGAGGGTCCCCTTGAGTGACACCCTCTGACGATGCTAAATTACCTCCTTGGCCAACAAGTAAAGCATTTAGCTTATATATATTTCTCAGAACACATGTGAAGGCAGGGCATACTTTTTCGACATTTTTAAGCATTAGGCATCTATTCATTAGATTAAACGCATTCTTCGCGTCCACTGACAGTATTCCATATTGCTCGTTCGAGTGGAAATGATCGGTTAATGTATGTATCACATACCCTAGCCCACCTGGCTGTCCCGCACACATTTGCAGATTACCTGCTACTGCTCTTAAATCTCTTTTAGCCAAATTCAGAATAGCTTTACCAATTACACGACGAAATACCTCACCTACTCCAATAGGTCGGACACCAGGGCGCTTATTTAACGCAACAATTCTGCTGTTAACGTATGCCTGTAAAGACTCAGCCGGAATTGATTCTGATGCAATGCGCACTGCTAAACCCGCAATGGCATCAGCTAACTTTATCGAGTGTGATCCAAAAGCCGTTAACATTCGTCTGAACGCAATCGCCGTTATCCCAGAAGGACCGGCCCCTCCATGAGTCCTCAATGATTCCCTGATAATTGCACGTCCATCGATTCCACTATATATTGAAAAGTGATGGGATTTACAATTAGTTATAGGAAGCGATAACACTGCATCTTGAGAAAGTGGCTGCGCAGGCGGATGTAATTCAGTCAAAATATCAGATACAAGCTTACCATCACACATATCGTCAAAACTATAAACCGTATTGCCATCTTCAGTGTCTTCAAGGATTTTTATCGCTGCACTCGTTTTGCCTGCTCGCATAAAACGAGAAAATTTTTTCTGCTTACTTATTCTTTGAAAACCCTTTGCAAATCCATCACTAACCATTCGACGTTGTAGGATGCTTGCCTCGTCAAAAAGTTCTTTATACTTTCCCAAATTTCAATCATCCATTCTTCGTAGTAGAGCCTTTCTTATTGTACCAATTCCTCTCGATGGTATTGATTGTAACATCAATTGACTCATTACCACAACTTCTTTCAATGCCCGTTGTTCATGTAAGCTAGGGATCGCGACTGCGTTGAATTTTTCTGTCAGGAGATTGATAAACTGACCGCTGGTACTGCATTTTGGAAGTTTCATATGATTTGGAACCCAGCTTATCACTGTCATATACATGTCCTCGATCAAATTATCGTAATTTAAATTCTCCCGACGCTGTCCCACCACGACTGGTTCATTAGATGTATCGACTGTTGAAAGATGACAATTTAAATTGCCAAGGGGCACACTATCTAACTTCATAGACATCATATTTGGACACGTATTTTGGCAACAAGCTGCTCTGCAGTTGACACATGCTGTTTTATTTTTCGCACACCGACATCCTTTGCATCTTGCAGCATTACCGTTGCATGTACAGCACGGGGCAATATTACTCGGCTTACCCTTCGTCATGGAATGTTTAGAAATTGTATGTTTATTGTATGTTTATCAGAAACCAAAATTTTTTTAAGGTCCACTATAATACATTGTATGTTATTTTATTGTAAGTAGTTAATGGGTATCAAGATAGTTTAAACTCATAATAATAATAATAATATTTTTTTTTTAATTTTCAAATTTTTATTATTAATAATAAATAACGAATACACATTATACCCGCAAATAGGCATTAGTTCAACGATAGAAATCATTGTTTACAGTTTCTTCTGAGAAAACCTGATTCAAGCTGTTTAACATAGTTCCGTCTGACTGTATTGCACCGTTCTTGCGTAAACGTGGGGCTCGTAAACATGCTGAGGCGGAGCGGGCTATTTCAATGGATATTTTCCTTTTGATCCGAGTGAGCGTTTCGGCGTATTCTGCATTCGTTCGGCGAGAGATTGCACCAGAAAGGGTTTTCAGTAATTTGATTGCCTGATCCCCCAATCCACCAGATGAAGATAATACGAACGGAATGAATGTCCCTCGTTCCACCTCCACTATTCTTTCATTGTATTTAGACAATTTTCGTTGTTCATTGTACTGAAAATTTGCTTCGAGAGATCTAGAGCTACTGGCCTGAGCAAAAACCGAAAAAACCGTAACGTCTAGAAACGTCCGCTCAAACCAATCGTTGCCAAGTCCAGAACAAACAATATCAAGCCGGGCACTAATGTCACGTGTAGTTGTGCGTTCCATAAATTTTAGATTTGCAGGTACTGTGCTTAGGACCGGCTCCGTGTTCACAGAGTTACACACTCGAGAAAGCTCTATGGCAAGTATGTCCCTTATAGCGTTGTGGCGTATAATAGGAAGGCCCCCGTTTCTACAAGCAAGTGCATGACTTATATCCAGCTTCTCACCACAAGGACAAAAACGATTCGTCAGGTCTGAAGGCACTTGTCCATAACGGCTGGCTATGGCATCTTTGAATTGATTGGAAGATAGATTGTGCTTTTCGGTTGATAGAGGCAATGCACTTAACCACGATGATGCACCTGATCGCATCGCATGCGTAATCGCGTTGTGAACTGAAGAATCGAAATTGTCAGCTACGCTATGTAGTCGCTCTTTTTTTTTTTTTTTTTTTTTAAGAGAAAGAAAATTTATTATTACAAAATCGAAGAATTTTAATGTCGTGCTTCCGTAAACGGTGTTGCCGGAAATGAACGGCTAGATCTAGGAGCCCGAAGCGAGGCCGAGCATGAACGCATGATTGAGAAGGCAATACGTCTCTTCAAGCGAATGAGATTATCCGCGTAATACTGTGGATGTGCCTCGGATTTCTTGCGAGTGATTGACCGCAACAGTGATACTGTGCTTGCACCCATGCCCGCTGATGTGGAAAAAACAAGGGGCATAAAACTACCATGCTCTACCAGTTCGATTCGCTCCCCGTATTTTGAAATCTTGCGTTTTTCGTTGAACTCGAAGGCGGAACGTGCACTACGATTTGCGTAAGATTGAGCAAGTGTTGAAAAAATCGTGACGTCACAGAACGTCCGCTCATATCGTTCCGCATGCAATCCAGAACATACAATATCTAGTCTTGCTTGTACATCTCTTGTGGTGCAAGAAGATTGAAAGGACATAGACTCGGGGATTTGAGAAAGACGAGGTTCGATTCCCACACCGTGACATACTTCTGTTAATTCTTGGGCAATTATGTCCCTGATTGCGTTATGTCTGATTGTCGGTAAGCCTCCTCTGGCGCAAGAGAGTGCATGACCAACACCCATTAACTCTCCACAGACGCACTGTCGTTCTTCGGTCAGGGTTGACCATCCATATCGGCAGCGTAGAGCATCGATGAATTCCAAAGGACTGAGGTGAAACCTCTCTGTCTTAAGTGGCAGTGAGCTGATCCAGGAGGACGCTCCGTTAGTTGCAGCATGTGATATGGAATTGGCAATTCCGGGCTCCAGGGACTTAGTAATCGCTGTAAGCCTCTCATTAAATATTGTTTTTCTTTTATTAGATAAACCTGCTGAGATCGAATTTTGCAGTTCATAAAGTTGCTCAGCGCTGTCAGCGCAATCAAACGCTCTACACATTTCTAAAGATCCCTGGAACTCAACTTGATTGTTAAAGCAGGGATCAAAGATACCAAGGCCTCCTAGCTTTAGCGGCGAAGAAATAATTGTGATCCATTTCGCGTCGAGCGGAAATTTAGTAAGGACAGGTACGAGTGACTGAAAGATCGCATTGTGCAGATCCAACAAGCTTTCTGGTCTGCACTCAATCAGCCGGAGGTAATGTGTCCATCTGAACTGCACTGAATGAACCAAACCAGTGAATGCAACGTGTGGATCAATTAGGGCTACCTCCTTTAGTCGATCGACGACAGAAATCCATGCGTTACATCTTTCGGTGGTGTGCTCAGAAACGAATATTTCAGTGCCAATGGGCACTCCAAGTGTTATCAACCCGGTAGTGTAATTCGATACTCCAGCCAGGGATGAGGGTATATCGATCCGTTTGTGAGATAGCATCTTTGTTTTGGAGGCATTCACATGGTATCCATAAAGGGGACCCTTGTTTGTGAGAATATCCCAGACCTTTTGGATGTCTTCACTGCTGCCGACAAAGTTTGAGTCATCGGCGTACCACCTTTGAACAATTCGAGGAACATTTCGCTGGATGTAATCGATGAGTGGTAGAGTGGACATAGCATACGCAGGCATTGCCAAGGGATCTCCCTGAGTAAATCCCTCCATCGAGACTATTGTATCTCCACCTAAATAGAGCATTGCTGGTGATTTATAAACATTCTGCAGGGCTACCGTAAGCGCTGGACTAGTATAATTGATGTTATGGAGTGCGGTAGCTCGATTGATGGTGTTAAATGCGTTAGAAGCGTCGACAGCAAGCAGGCATTGATCACTGTTCATAAAATAGGCGTCTCGTAATGATCGCACAGCATATTCAATTCCAGATTTCTGAGATGCAGCTAATTGGCGAACACCTGCAGCCTCCATCAGATCCATTTTGATTATACTCAATAACGTGCGACAGATGATTCGTCTCGAGACTTCACAAATTCCTATCGGTCTAATTCCACCTGCTTTTTTCCGAATTGCGACGAGTCTACACCCAGTAAACGCGTCTAGTGAGCCCATAGGTAAATTTTTACTCGCAATACTGATGGCTAGGTCAGCGAGGGAACGTGCCAAATTGCGAGAGTCTGCTCCAAAACATGTAAGGAATCTTCGCCAGGATTGTGCATCGACCCCCGAAGGTCCTGCACTTCCATGAGTTCGTCGACAGGCATTGATAATGTGATCTTCGCTGATCTCTAAAAAGCGAACCGGGTGGTGATTACGTGTTG
The DNA here is from genome assembly GCA_012934845.2 of Pomphorhynchus laevis. Taxonomy (NCBI): domain Eukaryota; kingdom Metazoa; phylum Acanthocephala; class Palaeacanthocephala; order Echinorhynchida; family Pomphorhynchidae; genus Pomphorhynchus; species Pomphorhynchus laevis. The sequence goes on from WNNJ02000236.1 coordinate 28,443, forward strand.
TGATTGGAACTGTTACTAGAGCTTCTTCATTAATTGGATCGGCCTTTGGGTGTAATTCCTGTAATAATTGCTTTACCGATTTACCATCTACGATGTCGCTATGAGACAGCAGACCGGCCATCAGTTCCCCTGACAATGTAGCAGATCCTGCCGCGAGTTTACCTGCAGTCATCAAATTTATGTAGCTTCTTTTCCAATCTACAGCATTCAGTGGTGGACTATTTGAGATTACGTTTTGTTGCAAATACATTGCCTCTTCAAATAATTCATCCACTTTGGATTCCAACCAAAGTTTCAGTCGACGTTCAATCGTTTTCCGAATCGCTGAGATCTTTCTTGTTCGTATTTTTTGAAGGATTAGTTGTGAGAATACAGTAGCGTCTTTTAGGGCATCCAAATGCTCCGAATTTGCTGCTTTCGAGTAAAAACCTGCCAAGATCCTTACGAACTGATTACTAGCGTTACACAGGGGCAGACAGAAGTGGTTGGGTCTCCATTGACAAACCACTTCATATATTGTCGAGCGAGTCGGTAAGGTGTTCGATTTTTTTTGCGTGCTAAGAAACTTGTCCTCATGTTTTTCGGCATTAACTTCGGTGTTCGGTACTTGAGACTGGCTACGTGATACTTGGGAACGATTACCACAGTCGTTGGCTCTGCAGTTGGTGCATGTAGTACGATTCTTCGCACATCGACAGCCCTTGCATTTTGCGGCAGGTCCATTGCACGTGCAACAAAGAATTTGCGTCGAAGGTTTCCCTCGAGGCATTGTAATTGTAATTAGTGTATGCAGTTAAATAATAATAATAATAATGATTGTCTGAAACGCAGTCGATTGTCTGAAACGCAGTCGATTGTTGTATGTACTTTAAAATGTTATTTATTATATAATAATAATTTTTTTTTTTTTTATTTCCAACGACATTATCTCTACAATAATAATATCATCAATACAATTATATTACAATTATATCACCACTCTACAGTGTGATAGTTCGCAGGTCGGTTTCTTGCTGATCTGGGACCGCGAATGCACATTGAAATGCATCTTGCATGTTGCAGGCTTATCTTCTCCCGTATCCGAGTCAATTCTTGTGCGTAGATAGATTCCTTCTTGACGGCCAGTTTTCTGGATAATCTTTTTATCATTGTAGATGCCGATTTGCTCTCACCTCCTAAACTTGAATATACAATAGGGGCGAAATTTGCGCGTTCTATAATATCCACCCGTTCTTGGTATTTCGAGCATTTCCGTTGTTCGTGATACTCGAAGCTTGGTGTGGTTTCCCTGGTAAGATTTGACGGAGCGAACACGTTAAAAACGCAAATGTCGAAGAAAGCTCGCTCCGAGCGTCCACCATAGAAACCACGGCAAGATATATCCAGTCGTGCTTCACGATCAGTCGTCGTTGATCTTCTCTCAAAGTGAATGCTTGGATCCACTGATCTGAGTAGCGGTTCGATTTCAACGCCGTCACATATTTGGGTGAGCGATTTTGCGAGAATATCGCGGGTTGCGTCGTGTCTTATCGACGGATGACCGCCATTGGGGCAGGAAAGGCAATGTGCCAGTGAGGTCGACGAACCACATGGGCAAAGGGAGGGGGCATCTTTGGTTAGAGTGTTGTACCGTGCGGCAACAGCATCACGAAATGTTGTATTGTCTATTCGAGTTTGTGACTCTCTTGTGGGGAACGCAGAAAGCCAGGAAGATGCGCCTTTTATCATTGTGTGTTGAATAATCCGTCTCTTTATGATATCATATGTAGGAAGTTGGGCTAGCAAAGAGGCCTTGTATTGTGTTTTCTTCCGCCTGTGAACTTCGTTGGCTCGGAAATCTTGCTCTAGTTTAAGTTCCATTCCTTGTAATCCATTTAAATAAGGTTCACATAGATGTCCAGAATTTTCACATTCAACGCCAGCACTCATATATGGATCGATGATGCCGAGGCCACCACAATGTAGGGGTAAAGAGATGAGAGGCCATAGCGATCCATCCGAATCATCGAGGCCGAATATGTTGTCCGAGGAGGATCTGATGGATTCCCGCAACGGGGCAAACCAATCTGATGAGCATTGAGTTGTTCTTTGCGTGTGAAACCACTTGTGCTGTAACGCTTTAGTGAAACAGGCATATGCTATCTGCAGATCTAAAATTCCCACATCGGCTAATCGTTCGACCAAGTTGCAAAACTTGTCTACTTTTGATTCTACGACCTCGTATACGTATTTGTCTACTCCAATGGGTGCGCCTAGTATCACAATTCCGTCCGTTCGGACTTCTACATTTGTTCCGTTAAATTGTTGGCATGTGTTAGCTTCTTCCATTGTTGGCGTAAATATTGAACATTTCTGGGGATTTACGTGAAATCCAAACGCTGGGCCAATTTTACACAGTAGATCGTATGCAGCTCTGATTTGGATAGGAGAACCAATCAAGTTGCCGTCATCGGCGTACCAAAGTTGCCGAACTTGAGGGAACTTTGTGGAAATGTGATGTATTATTGGCAGTGTGGCGATCGCAAATGCGGGCATGGCTAGGACGTCACCTTGTGTAAATCCTTCTTGTGATTTAACGAATTCGCCTCCGACAGATAGATTAGAAGGGTGGTCGTAAAAATTATGCATGACTATAGAAAGCGACGGACATATTCGATCAATATTGCAAAGGGCCGCCTCTCTATTAATTCTGTTAAATGCGTTGTCGGCATCAATTGATAGAAGAATATGATTCGGATTGTTTGTAAGTTCATTGCGGATGGCTCGTGTAACGCATTCCACGCCAGCTCGTTGGCCTGCACACATTTGACTTCTTCCACATACCTGCTGTATGTCTTCCGAGACCATGGATAATATAGCCTTCGTCATTATTCTTCTGCTAACATCACAGATTCCTATTGGTCGAATTCCAGTTTTCTTTGTTAATGCGATTAGCCTGCATGATGTTAGAGCCTGTGTAATGTCCATTGGTATGCGCTCTGTCGCTAATGCTCTTGTGAATGAGGCTATGGCCTCAGCAAGTTCATCTGATTCTCTCCCGAATTTTGAGAGCATATGTGTCCAGGACTGTGCGTCAATTCCTGAGGGACCTGCTCCACCTGTGACACGTTTGGCCATACAGACTATTAGTTTCTTGTCTATGGAGTCAAAAACCACGGGATGAAAGCTATGTGGCGGGATAACATGATTCCAGTCAAGAGCATTACTGTTTAATTTTGCTGCAATGGGATGTTTGTCGAGGAGTAGCTCTCGAACGGTCGTAGGACCGATCATGTCATCAGGATTTAGTGGGGTTCCGGTTGTTGCATCTGTGTCTAGCAAATGCATCGCTCCATTTAATCTTCCACTCACTACCAGACTGGTGAAATTCCTGCGCCAATCGCGTGATGTACTGTTTGGTCTTTTACGTCGACTGAATTCTTGCAAGATATACGCTTCCGTGTAAAGAGATGTAAACTCGTTTTTTAGCCAAAGGTCTAATCTTCGAGACAGTATTACTTTGAGGGTCTTATGGGAGGTGCGAATATCTCGTTGGAGAATCAAATGTCCGATTACAATGGCTTTTGTAAAAGATTCCTGTTGAGACCAAGATTCCCTATATATACGGGCAAGTTCTATTATAAAACGTTTCGACTCCGCACACCTAGGTAATCTGAAGAGATTTGGCTTCCAGTGAACCACTTGCTCAAAGATGTCGGTAATCGAGAGTGTGATTGGAGTTTTGTCTGTTTCTCCCGTAGCTTTCTGGATTTGTGTCTGGTCGGCTCCTGACCTTACGGTGCCGCTTATTGGGCAGCTGAGGATCTTGTTTCCGCAATTGGGAGCCCGGCAGTTACTGCATTTTGTATCGGTCTTTGCGCATCGGCATCCTTTACATTTCGCTGCCGGTCCATTGCACGTGCAGCAAGGAGTTACCGAAGAGGGTTTCCCTCTAACCATGCCGATTGTATTATCTCTGATTGTTGCGGCGGACTCGTTGATATTCCGTCTGCTAGACAGAGCCCCTGTATCCCGGGATGATCGCGTTTGTATAGACGAAGTTTCTCGGGAATGGGCAGTAGATACACACTTCCCTTTGTAGAGAAACCAGAGCCCTTATACCCTGGGATGGTTTGTTAAACTGTTAGTTTTCGTGCGAGTGTGTACCCCGGGAAGTACCCTGGGCGTACGATCCTTTATATTTCCTTGCCCCTTACGCTCGCTTCGCTAGCTCTGTTATCAGAACGGTGCACATTGATTGTGTATTTGTAATTTTTAAAAGAAATTTATCAAATCTATAGTTTGGATCAAAGCATTTGTCAATACACAATTCTAGAGGAGGGGCAGTGCAAATTCAACAAAAAATTAGGGCAATACAAATCATTCGATGCTAAATAAAATTTCACATTAAGATAATTTACATAATGCTAGCAAAATTAAAAGTAGAATTTTAAGCAGCTACGCAGATAACTATGCTACTTATAAACAAAACTCTAAGGATTTCATTTCCGCTGAATCTGTTGATGTTTTAAACAAAGGACATGAGACTGAGATTGACAAACGGAAGAACTAATTCTTCAATTAGTGTGGATTTAAATTATGAACTGAGAAAGCCTGTAACTTCATGCGATGTAAATGATGATGACGCGGGCATTCAGCAGGCAGAGCAGCCAATATAAGAAAAGTTAGGTATCGGAATTACGACAGAAGTACGAAAGTTATTTCGAGTGGAATTGAAGAGCCGTGTGATCACGACTCTTCACGGTGCAAGCGACGGTGTAGGTGAGGCTTGAAGGGCAAGAGAAGATCGAGAATGGATGTGAGTTCAGAGTCGAAAATAAAGACGAGATCGTGAGGAGAGGAATATGTTATATGTTATCGTGACATTTTCATGACGCTTCATGAACTCGATATCAAGTATACATTCAGTACACAACTTATCCATGATGTTAAAAGTAACATTATCATATTTCTTTCTTAGACGACACTCGCCCTACCTCTCTCTATCACTGCTTTCGCGTAATTTCCTCTTACTATACGTTCCCGATTACTCTAACAACTACGGTATCTGATCCTTCCTCGTCGCCGCCCCACTCGCCTGGAATCAGCTCTCACTTGACGTCCGTCGCGCTCCCTCCTTTATTGCATTCAAATGCCGCCTTCAGACTCACCTCCTCAATAAGTGAAACGATCAAGTCAGATTGTACGCCTCCCATTCTAATCGTGAAATTTTCATTACGCTTCATGAACTCGATACCAAGTATACATTAAGTAAACAACTTATCCATGATGTTAAAAGTAACATTATCATATTTCGTGTTGTTAATCTCGAATGTAGTGACAAGTTCACGAGTTTGCGCTTGCATAATTCTAATGGTCATGATAATTGCCCGTCGTGTCCCGTGAATAGGAAACTGAAGTTGATTAGCTGTTTCAGTGCAATTAAAGTTATTAGAACTTCCAATATCGAATAAACATTGAACGTTTTTGCCATTCATTGTGATCGCATTAATAGCTTCAAATTTTCGATATGAACATGCTATTGTGGCAATAATCGAATTACTCCGATTTGGATAAAAAAGGATTTATCTTAACGTGGCAAATGCGTGCCAGCGCACGCTTACATGACCACAAAAAAAACAAGACTGTGAATCAGGTGTCGAGAAGGTGTGAACGGAGGAGGTGTTCAAATGTGATAAAGGAGGGGGCGCGGCGGACGTCGAGAGGAAGTTGATTCCAGGCGAGTGAGGCGGCGACGAGGAAGGATCGGAGACCGTTGTTGTTGGAGAAATTAGGAACGTGGAGTAAGAGGGTATGACAAGAACGAAGCGATGGCGATGTGGGGCTAGTATCGTCTAAGAAATGAAGGTTGATGAACAATGGGGAGCCGACAGCGATGAGACGAAAAGTAACGAGAAGAAGGCGGAGTTTGATGCGGATGTGAATGGTAGGCCAGGAGAGTTGGGCAAAATATATGAATGTGTGGTCGAAGCGGCTGAGACGAAAGAGCACTTGAACGGCAGTGTTGATTATTCGTTGTAGGGGTAGGATGATGGATTTTGGAGAATTGGCGAAAAGGCTAAGGCAGTAATCGATTTTAGGGAAAAGAAACGATGAAAGAAGAGACATACAAGAACGGAAGTCGATAAGAGGGCGGATACGGAGGATGTCACATAGAATTAAGTTAGATGAGCGGACCTTGTCACGGACGAAGGGTTTAAGGGAAAGGTGATCATCGAAATGGAAGCCTAAGAAAGTGAGATTGTGAACTATAGGGATGATCGATGAGGCAAAATATACAGTGGAGGAGATATGTTTGGTTTACGGGGAAAAATCCACATTATTTTGGACTTTATGGGGTTTAGAACGAGATGGAGATTGGAGAGACGTTTGTGGATAGAAGAAAGACAGTTGGAAGCAGAAATGCCGATATCGTGTATGCGATGTGCGGGTGCATGAGCATAGATTAGAATGTCATCGGCGTATTGCATGACGTTAAAGAAGTAAGGTTTGATAAATGGAGAGAGATCGCCAAGCAAAAGAGAGAAAAGTTAGGGACCTAGGACTGAACCTTGTGGGACCCCGCAAAAAATAGGGATGGGAGGGGAGTATGATGAATTAGAACAGACGCGAAAGGAACGGTCGGATAGATATGAGGCGAACCATGCTACGGAGGAGGAAGAAAAGCCGTAATCATAACGAAGGCGAGAAAGGAGGACGGAGTGGTCGACAATGTCAAATGCGGAGGAGAGGTCGAGGGAGATGAGAACACTATATAGAGCCTTGTCTCGAGAAATGAGTAAGTCGTTGTAAACTTACATGCCGGCGATTTCTGTGGAGTGATATGAGCGGAAAGCGGATTGGAAAGGAGGGTACAGATTGGATAAGGAGAGATAAGCGTTGATCTGTATTAAGATGAGGCGTTCTAAGAGCTTAGAAAGAGTAGGGAGTAGTGAAATGGCGCGATAGCTAGAAAAAAGGATTTATTTTAACGTGGCAAATGCGTGCCAGCGCACGCTTACATGACCACAACAAAACAAGACTGTGAATCAGGTGTCGAGAAGGTGTGAACGGAGGAGGTGTTTGAATGTGATAAAGGAGGGAGCGCGGCGGACGTCGAGAGGGAGTATTCCAGGCGAGTGAGGCGGCGACGAGGTAGGATCGGATACCGTAGTTGTTGGAGTAATTAGGAACGTGGAGTAAGAGGCTATGACAGGAACGAAGCGATAGCGAGGTGGGGCGAGTATCGTCTAAGAAAGGAAGGTTTATGAACGATGGGGAGTCGACAGCGATGAGACGAAAAGTAACGAGAAGAAGGCGGAGTTTGATGCGGATGTGGATGGTGGGCCAGGAGAGTTGGCAAAATATGTGGATGTGTGGTCGAAGCGACGGAGACGAAAGAGCACTCGAACGCCGGTGTTGATTATTCGTTGTAGGGGTAGGATGATGGATTTTGGAGAATTGGCGAAAAGGCTAAGGCAGTAATCGATTTTAGGGAAAAGAAGCGATGAAAGAAGAGACATACAAGAACGGAAGTCGATAAGGGGCCGGATACGGCGGATGTCACGGAGAATTAAGTTAGACGAGCGGACCTTGTCACGGACGAAGGGTTTAAGGGAAAGGTGATAATAGAAATGGAAGCCTAAGAAAGTGATATTGTGGACTATAGGGATGATCGATGAGGCAAAATATACAGTGGGAGGATATATGTTTGGTTTACCGGGAAGGATCCACATTATTTTGGACTTTTCGGGGTATAGAACGACATGGAGATTGGAGAGACGTTTGTGGATAGAAGAAAGACAGTTGGAGGCAGAAATGCCGATATCGTGTATGCGATGTGCGGGTGCATGATCATAGATTATAATGTCATCGTCGTATTGCATGACGTTAAAGGAGTAAGGTTTGATAAATGGAGAGAGATCGCCAAGCAAAAGAGAGAAAAGCAGGGGACCTAGGACTGAACCTTGTGGAACCCCGCAAAAAATAGGGATGGGAGGGGAGGATGATGAATTAGAACAGACGCGAAAGGAACGGTCGGATAGATATGAGGCGAACCAAGCTACGGAGGAGGAAGAAAAGCCGTAATCATAACGAAGGCGAGAAAGGAGGACGGAGTGGTCGACAATGTCGAATGCGGAGGAGAGGTCGAGGGAGATGAGAACACTATATAGAGCCTTGTCTCGAGAAATGAGTAAGTTGTTGTACACTTTTATGTATGCGATTTATGTGGAGTGATTAGAGCGGAAAGCGGATTGGAAAGGAGGGTACAGATTGGATGAGGAGAGATAAGCGTTGATTTGTATTAAGATGAGGCGTTCTAAGAGCTTAGAAAGAGTAGGGAGTAGTGAAATGGGGCGATAGCTAGAAGGAAGGGAGGGGTCGAGCGATTGTTTCTTAAGGAGGGGACGAACGATTGCGGATTTCCAGTGTGAAGGGAAGATACGACTGCGGATGGACGAGTTAAACAAGGTTGTGAGAAATGGGGATATCGATGAGCATATAGATTTTAATATGTGGGTAGGCAGGGGATCGGCAGGTGAGGTTTTGTTGGGCAAGGACATGAGGACAGATACTTCTGTAGGTGAGACAGGGAGAAGATGAAAGAGTTTTTGAAGGATGAGAGTAGACTGGGCAGATTGGGATAGGATGGAGACCTAGGTGTGAGAGAGCAGCGTGGATACTTTAGTCTGGAGAAATGACGAATAATCATTAGCATTGATGTTGCACGGCGTAGAGGAACGAGCCAGGATTGAGTTAAAAGTATGCCAGAGAGTCTTAGAGTTGAATGAAGTGATGATTTTATGCTGCCAGAAGGAGTTGCATTTGGTACGTAGTAGGTTGAGATGAGACCGGCGAAGAGCAAGATAGGAATCACGGAAAGACGGAGTGATCGAGCGGAAATCGCGTCTGAGAGAGCGGTGATAGACTCGAAAAGCATGGCGGAGTCGATGCTTTGAGAGTAGACATTGGATGTCAAACCATGGGGAACGGTGCAAGCGACGGTGTGGGTGAGACTTGAAGGGCAAGAGAATATCGAGAGTGGATGTGAGTTCAGAGTCGAAAAGAAAGGCGAGATCGTGAGGAGATGAATATTTTATTGTGGGTAATGATAGAGACGATTTGAGTAAGGCAGAGCGGAGAAGGGAGAGGTCAAGATTTCTCCAAGGGCGACGTAGGATTGTAGGTGTGTGAGGAGGGGTGTGGTTGCGAGTGAGATCAAGGGTGATAAGAAAGTGATCGGATAGACCAGGATCAGAGATGGACAGTGAGGTGTAGGCAGCAAAATGATCGGGGACAGCGATGATGTCGAGTGCCCCACCAAGTATATGTGTGGGGGCAGTGGAGATTAGTTTGTAATTGTAGTTGGATAGAATGTTGATGAAGCGGATGGAATCTGTGGAAGAGGGGCGGTCTAGGCGGATGTTGAAGTCGCCTAGAACGAGTGAAGGGATTGAGGACAAAGAACAATGAGAAAGGAGGTCAGCGAGTTCGGTAAAAAATAAGGCTGTATGAGCTGATGAATCAGGACGGTATACTATGGCGAGATCTGGAGTGATCGGGTTAGAATAACGACAAGTGAGCAATTCAAAATAGCAAGGACTGAAAGGGGGATTGATTTTGCGAAGAGACGCTGGGTGACGCGCGAATGCGACGATGCCGCCATGATTAGAGGATTTAGAAGGGCATGAGCTGAGGGGGCGGGCGGATTCGACTAGGGAGCAACCGGTAGAGAGCAGACGGCGAATGGATAGGTGTCGGAATCTGAGTGCCAGGATTCGGTGAGGCAGAAGATATCGATGGATTGCTTGGTGAAAAGGTTGAGGATAAGATCGGATTTATTGAGAATAGATCTAGTGTTGAGGAGACCGAGGCGGAAACCGTGTGCTGTGGCGAAAGAGTCTAGTGGAGAAGACACATAGGAGAGATGGAGCGCCATCGAATTTTTGGACGGGTGTGGACAACTTGAAAATTTCCGTCTATGTTTCGGATGGAGAGTGATGTTTCGCCGTTTTCCTCGCGACTGCGTTTTTCGATGCGGGCTGAAGAGATTTGAGCGATTTCAGAAGGGGCGCGATCGGGGAAAATTCGAGTGGATGAAGATGACATGAATTTGAATCGTTGAGAGAGGACAGAAGACGCGTGAGAGCGATGCTCAAAAACAATTTTTAGGAGAGGGGGCTTGGGAAGGATTAGAAGGAAGTGAGGGGTCGAGCGATTGTTCTTTAAGGAGGGGACGAACGTTTGCGTATTTCCAGTGTGAAGGGAAGATACGACTGCGGATGGACGAGTTAAACAAGGTTGTGAGAAATGTGGATATCGATGATCATATAGATTTAAATATGTGAGTAGGCAGGGGATCGGCAGGTGAAGTTTTGCTGGGCAAATACATGAGAACAGATGAGATTTCGAAACGTCAAACATGGAGAAGATGAAAGAGTTTCTGAAGGATGAGGCTAGGCGGGGCAGTGTGGGATAGGATAGAGACCGTGATGTGAGAGAGCAACGTGAATACTTTAGTCTGGAGAAATGACGAATAATCATTGGCATTGATGTTGCACGGCGAAGAGGAGCAAGCAAGGATTGAGTTAAAAGTATGCCAGAGAGTCTTAGATTTGAATGAAGTGATGATTTTATGCTGCCAGAAGGACTTGCATTTGGTACGTAGTAGGTTGAGATGAGACCGGCGAAGAGCAAGATAGGAATCACGGAAATACGGAGTGATCGAGCGGAAATCACGTCTGAGAGCGGTGGTAGATTCGAAAAGCATGGCGGAGTCGACGCTTTGAGAGTAGGCATTGGATGTCAAACCATGGGGCACGGTGCAAGCGACGGTGTGGGTGAGACTTGAAGGGCAAGAGAATATCGAGAGTGGATGTGAGTTCACAGTCGAAAAAAGGCGAGATCGTGGGGAGATGAATATTTTATTGTGGGTAATGATAGAGACGATTTGAGTAAGGCAGAGCGGAGAAGGGAGAGGTCAAGATTTCTCCAAGGGCGATGTAGGATTGTAGGTGTGTGAGGAGGGGTGTGGTTGCGAGTGAGATCAAGGGTGATAAAAAAGTGATCGGATAGATCAGGATCAGATATGGACAGTGAGGTGTAGCCAGCAAAATGATTGGGGACAGCGATGATGTCGAGTGCCCTACTAAGTATATGTGTGGGGGCAGTGGCGATTAGTTTGTAATTGTAGTTGGATAGAATGTTGATGAACCGGGTGGAATCCGTGGAAGAGAGGCGATCTAGGCGGATATTGAAGTCGCCTAGAACGAGTGAAGGGATTGAGGACAAAGAACAATTAGAAAGGAGGTCAGCGAGTTCGGTGAAAAATAAGGCTGTATGAGCTGATGAAACAGGACGGTATACTATGGCGAGATCTGGAGTGATCGGGTTAGAATAACGACAAGCGAGCAGTTCAAAATAGCAAGGACTAAAAGGGGAAGTGATTTTGCGAATAGACGCGATGTGGCAGGCGAATGCGACAATGCCGCCATGATTAGAGAATTTAGAAGGGCATGAGCTGAGGGGGCAGGCGGATTCGACTAGGGAGCAGACAGGCAAATGGAAAGGTCGTCGGAATGTGAGTGCCAGGATTCGGTGAGGCAGAAGAGATCGATGGATTGCTTGTTGAAAAGGTTGAGGATAAGATCGGATTTATTGAGAATAGATCTAGTGTTGAGGAAAATAGATCTAGTGTTGCGGCGGGCACGTGCATAATGGCCAATTTTTCCACAATTATTACACGTTTACTCTTTCATGGGGCAAGATGTATTCAGATGTTTCCTTGATCCACCACAGAAAAAACATTTCCCATTTGCATTAGACAATGAGGCAACATTCATCGGATTTATTATTACAGGTCATAGCCATAAGGCTGTTTTGACCGCTCACACAAAAAAAAACAAATTAATACAAGAAAAAAATCAAAAAAATCATTCAGTATATATATCAGAACCATGGGTACTGCAGCAACCACCATTCGTTCTCATTTCGAATCCAGTTCTTTATATTGGATTTAAATTCATTGATTGTATGCACCGCAACGACATCAACTGGAAGACGATTCCAAACATTCACCGCTCGATGAGACAGTCGGAAATGACGAGGGTATTTTCCGTGCTCATGTACTACTAGTACTTTCGAGTGCCCTCTACGTCCATCCCGTTCATTGAGTTCAACTCTATTTGCTGGAAAATTTTCATCTTTATTAACTAGTCGATACATAGCTAGAAGGTCGAAAAGAAGGAACCTTTCACGCACTGTCGGCATATTCAAACTTTTTATTCGTGCCTCATAGGGAAGATATCGTACCTGAGGACATAATTTCGTAAACCGTCGAAGTATGCGCTCTAATTGATCAAGTTCTGTACGCGTACACGGAAAGACTACTGGCGACACATATTCTAATATCGGTCTTATAAGAGCATTATATAAACGCATAACACATACGGGAAATAAATCTTTATAGCAATTTTTGACAATATAGGTCATTCTTCTTGCTGCGTTACAAATCCTATCAGTGTTAGCACGTGTTTTTAGATTGTTTTGAACAATTATACCAAGATCCAGAATGGACTGCGTGGAAACAACAAACTCATTGCCAATAAAATATTCTTGACTCACATTGCTATGACCTAATCTCATATGTGCACACTTTTTAATATTCAATACAATTCCAGTGTTTAAAGACCATCGATAAACAATGTTTAGGATATTTTAAAAGTCGTTTCGATCCTTGTTGGTTTTAATCAATTTCCATACCTTTAAATCATCGGCAAATAGCTAAAACACTACAATCCTCAATTAAATCTAGTAGCTGATTTATAAATATGTTAAACAACAAGGGGCCTAAGACTGATCCCTGTGGTACTCCTGAGGTGATAGGACGATAAGACGGTAGACATTGACCTACACGAACAGCAAAGGATCTATCTTTAAGAAAATCTTGAATCCAGCTTATAATGGAGCGATTGACTTTATAAGACTCAAGGGTGGAAATTAGCATTTTGTGGGGCACCCTATCAAAAGCCCGACTAAAGTCAAGAAATATTACGTCGATACAGTACCCGTTAGCAACATGTCCAACCCAATCTTCACGAGCATGTAATAAGTTTGTAAGACATGAACGCCGAGGGCGAAATCCATGCTGTGCATTATTGAGAATTCTCAGCGAACTCAAATGATCATATATGCGTCTGTTTAGTATGCGCTCAATCACTTTGCATACAACACTAGTTAGACTTATTGCCCTATAGTTATTCGGATCATCTTTTTCACCATTTTTATAAATTGGTACTACAATCGCTTTTTTCCAGGCAGCAGGTAACTTCGAAATGCACAAGCTTAGCTCAAATATGGAGGCTAATGGCTCAGCCAGAACAGGAGCAAGTAACTTAAGAAGTTGGGGGTGAATATCATCTGGGCCTGCCGCTGATGATCTAGCTAATTTAGCCAATTCAGCAAAAACCTCATATGCTGTTATCGTTAAAACTGGAGAACCGATTTCTACCTGTTGTGATGCTGCATCTCCACATATGCTAGAGAAAGCATCTGGTGTTAGCTCAAAAGCGGATGCAAACACTTCTGCCATGCTGTCTGGCGATGTCACTCGAGTGTTACCGTCTCTTAAAGATGAAATAGCTGGTAGCAGAGCTCTGGATCCTTTCACATAAGCCCAAATTTTTTTTGGTTCTGTATCAATTTGTAAAGCTAATTGATCTTCAAAACTTTGCCTTTTTGTAATCTTAAGGCGATTGACGAAATTACGGAAGATTGTATACCGCTTTTTAAAATTATTCTGATTACGGCTTAGTTCAAATAGACGATTCCTATGTTTGAGAGCATATCGCAATTCAGTGTCAAACCAAGGAGGGTATTTAGCTTTACTTTTTGGTACTCTACGGAGTGGTGCAAACTTATCTGCAAGAGCTACTAAACCTGATTCAATAACATGCCACCTTACCTCAATGTCTTCACTAGCATAGTTAAATGATGTTCTTAGTGTCGCCTCTCGTAATGAGTCTTCATCAATTTGTTGCCAAGATCTTTTCGACACTATCAAAGTTTCCAGTTTTGGGATCATACACCTAGAAAAAAAATTGAATAAGATCATGCAATGATCGCTCAATCCAATAGGACTCTGATAGCTCATATTACCCACACTTGTAATTAATTTGGAAAATACCAAATCTAGATAAGATTCCTGGTTTTGCGCGAATCTGGTGGGCGACTGCACATGTTGCTCTGACATGAGATCATTTGTAAGAAAATTCCACAAATCCACATCTGACTAGGAAGAACTAATATCCAAAACATAATTCCCGATGTGACCAGCTGAGGGTATATTAAAATCGCCAACTAGTAGATATTCTTCAAGCTCAGAACAGTGACTAATTAGTGTAGAGAATTCATGATTCAATACGGATGATCGCGGCGATGTGTAGCACACGGCAATACCTAAGGGACCCTCGAAGTGTGAAACAATGACTGAGAGAAACTCACACGTGCCCAGTTCATTTTTAAAATTACGAGTGGAAGTAATATTTAAGGATGTCGTAATATATAGCGCAACACCTCTACCCTTCCGAGACTCTCTATCAGCTCTCACCAAATTATATCCCATAATAGCAATCGAACCATCGGGGATATCACGATGCAGCCATGTTTCAGTGAGAGTCAGGATCGCTGGTTTATTTAAGATGACCCATGCCCTAAGTTCATCAAATTTCGGTAAAATACTCCTTAAATTAGTATAGGCGACACTAATACCAGAAGCAGATACTTGAACGCAGCGAATAAATTGACTGATACAAACAGATATAAGCTAAAGAGCAAATGTTTAGTTTACGAGAATTCAGCAGTTAGAATTAAGATTTAAAGAGAACATTATATTTTTCAAAAGTCAAGCCGTCAGCCGAAACGTCAATAAGATTAATCATAGTACAGACGAGAGCTTGTGTACATTTTCGACGTTTTAAGTTGACACATAGTATGCTATTCATTAGGGTGGATCAGTTAATACACGACATCAGCTTCAAACATATTGCCGTATTCGATTGAAATCCATGACAATTTATATCAGACATGTTTGATGCAATCTTAATCATGCAATGCCTAATTTGTTTAAACGATAGTAAAATGACATCATGCCGCAACAACAAAAACGCCTGTTATAAATAACGATTGTCTAATATGCAAGTTTTAAGTTACTACAATTTTATCGCTCGAATTAAGCAATTTATAGAAAATGCAATTTTTAAAAGTGTACCAGACAGCTAAAACGTCATTAAAATAGTACATGCTACTGATTTTTGCTTTCGATCATCATTGACTTTAAAACGTGACAAATAGTATGGTAATCGCTTTTTGTTGATTTTTTTCATTTTGCAACTTTTTACGTTTTGCCGTATTCCTACGAAATGCATACTTTTGTTATGATGCTTGTTCAATGCAATCTCAATGACAACACGAAAATCTTATAAATATTATAACGAATGATACTTAACCGCAACAAATAATATGAGTGATTTAAAGAGATAGTTTTACAAGCAAATTGTTTGTTGTTTGAAAATTCAGCAGTTCGAATTAAGGTATTAAGAGAAAATGCTAATTTTCAAAAATCAAGCAGGAAGTCGAAACGTCATCGAGATTGATCATACTACGTATGTGTGGTTGTGTCGTTTTATAGACATTCAGAGGTTACTAATAGTATGCTTATCGTTAGTGTTGATCAGTTATTAAACGACAGCAGCTTAAAACAAATAGCCGTATTCCATTGAAATCAATGACAATATATATCATGCATGTTTGATGCAATCTGAAACATACACATGCCAAATTCTTTAAAAAAAATATATAATGATCTAATGCCGCAACAAAAAACGCATGTTTTAAATAGAGATAGTCTAATATGCAAGTTTTAAGCTACTTCAATTTTGGCGCTAAAATCAAGCAAATATAAGAAAATGCTGTTTTTAAAAGTAAGCAAACAGCCAAAACGACATTAAGATGGCTCATACTACTGATTTGTGCTCACTGTCATCATTAGGGTTACAACGTTACAAATAGTATGCTGATCGTTATCTGTCTACTTATTTTTACATATAGTAGCTTTGAAAGATTTGCCCAATTTCAGGTTACTTTAATTTTTTTAGGTTACTACAATTTTGGCGCTAAAATCAAGCAATTTATAGAAAATGCTATTTTTAAAAGTCAAGCAGACAGCAGAAACGTCATTAAGGATTGCTCATACTACTAATTTGTGCTTTTGGTTATCATTAAAGTTAAAACGTAACAAACAATATGCTAATCGTTTTCTGTTGACTTTTTTCATATATTGCATCTTTTAGCATTTTGCCCTATTATAACGAATTGCATACTCTTGTTATGATTCTTGTTTAAAGCAATCGCAATGACAAATACGATACTTTCTTAAATAATTAAACGAATGACATTTTATTGCAACAAATAAATTGACTCATATAAATAGAGATTGTCTAAATTAAATCAGTTAACTGAGTCTACGTATTGTTATATAATTATAAAAAAAAAAACATAATAATGCTAAATCAAAATTTAATAATTAAATAATAAAATTAATAATTGTTTTAGATTTTCTATAATTTAAATCAAGTTAAAAAATAAAAAATAGAAATTTAAAGAAACGTCATTTTTATGAATTGACTAATAAATAACAGACGTTGTATCAGAATAAGAATTAGAGGTCATCAGGAGAAACTGCTATGCTATCAGGTTTCGGCCCCTAACTCCTCTACCCAACATAGCAGCGGGGCCAAATACATGCTAATGATGTATTTCCTCTGAAATAACTATCTAGTATCTTATTCTAATGCAAAGTATATTATTTATTATCCATCCATAAAAATTTGCCACTTAAGAGTTTAAATTTATTCTTTATATTATTGTGTTGATTTATATATTTTACTATTTTCTGCTTGATGTTATTTTTATAGTAACCTAGTTTAAAATATGTATCTATTAAATTATTTAAATGATTTTGAAGAAAGCCAATATCATTACATATTGTTGCAATTCTTAAAATTTCATTATTTAATGTATTATATTTTATATTATATGGTATGCATGAATGCTCATGCAAAAATATGTTTCTTGTAAATTTAATATCATCTTTACGATATAAATTAATAGTAGTTTTAGTTAATGTTAATTTAATGTTCATATCTAGATATACACCTTCTTTATCATTAATATTGGTTTTGTTAAGAATAAGGCTTTCTGGATAAATGTGCTCACTAATTGAATAAAATTATTAGAATTAAATACACATATATCATCAATGTATCGAAACATATATTTCATATATTTATATTATTTAGATTTAGTTTTTACACGGTTATGAACAAATTCATATTCTATAAAGCTTAAAAACAAGTCAGCTATAATTGGGCTACTATTACCACATTGGAACACCTTTTACTTGTCTAAATATAGATGTCCCTTTGCTTTAAATAATTTTGATTTATTAAAATATTTAAGGATTCTAATAATTCAATTTTATCCATATATTTATATTTACTTGATGGTTTAA